>CACRXK020000180.1:842-58420 GCA_902702795.2 Paramuricea clavata | reverse complement strand
CTCAGAAAGGGTTGTCCGAATAGAAATCCATTTTGATGTATTCAGTCAATTATATCTTTGGTTATTCTTTATGAAACTAGTTGAAATTTTGTAATTATGTTTGGTTATGAGAACTATAGCTCTGACAAAAATATGGAATCGAAATAAAATATATTACAGGAGATATTCAGTTGTTTTAATCATAAAATGGATTTCTATTTGACAACTAGTGCCAGTACTTTTCCGCGTATCAAGATCATCTGGATATATATGTATATATATATATATATATGTATATATATATATATATATATATATATATGTATATATATATATGTATATGTATATATATATATGTATATATATATATATATATATATATATATATATATATATATATATATATATATATATATATATATATATATATATATATATATATATATATTTCGAAAACTCATTCATAATTCAGTTCACAATCTCGTTCCCAGAGTATGCCTGTTCGCGGGTTAGGTTGTGGCATGACTCTGGGGAAATCGAATTTTTTTTATCCAAAATGAGATAAATGGCGCATGCGCTTTTATTGCTTTTGTTTATTCCGCTTACTAAATTCGCGCGGGCACACGCTCACGATCGATATTGTTTTAAACAAAGATTCTCATCAGAATATAGTATACAAAATGGGTTTTTATACGTTTAAAGGTGCTTTAAATCGTACTACTATTAAATTATATTCAATGGCAAATACTGAAAGAGCTATGAAAGTTGTTCTAGCGAAAAGAGGGCTTGAATATTCGTTAAAAGACGAGACATTCAAATGTATCTCGGCCATAATGTAAAATGGTGAAGATGTTTTGGTTGTTTTGCCAACAGGTTATGGGCTTATTATGGTAAATATTAAAATATTTCAGCTGCTACCTGACGTGTACAACGTGTTACTTGGCGTAACTAATTCTATCGTGATAGTAATATCTTCACATGAATGACCAACGCATTTCTGCATGCATGATGTCAAAGTATGATAAAAGGCCATTCTGTGGTACACTATATTATGGTGATGGCAGCGATATCAAATTACCATGGATCGACATGAGAACCTGACGTATAAGCTGTTCTATATGCACCCAGAAATGTGTGTCTGTGACAAGAAAATACAAGCTTTTTTGAACTGTATACTGTAAACCTCTGAATATAATGCTCACCTCATTCCAAATATAAGCCCCCCCCAAATATAAGCCCCCCTGAATATAAGTCCCTGAATATAAGCCCCCTGAATATAAGCCCAGTATCCCACTATGTTATTTAACATTGACATTGTCTTTTAATATAGCAGAGAACGATATTTGAAACACTGTCATTGTCTTTATAGCTTACTATGTTAATGGAGTGTGTTATTAATACATGTTTATTTTCCTGTTTATGACTGACTTGTTTATTACTAACACAATTGATCGTCCATGTATAAGGCCCCTGTGCATATAAGCCCCCCCCCCCTAAGCCCATCAAAAATCACTTACAAAAGAATATAAGCCCAGGGCTTATAGTCAGAGGTTTACGGTATTATATATCCCATATTTTAACAATAAACACATTATTTTTTATATTATATTACATTAACATATATACATGGATCACATATAAAGTCTTTAAATGACAGTACATTGTGTTTGTAATTATAATTACCATAATTACTTGTGTCGAAAGTAAGAAATGAAGTGAACAAATCCATATATATTTGTTGAAAATTTCTTGCAGTGGGTATCTTCCATTTGTTTTTCATGCTTCACACTGTGTATCTTTGAACATTTAATCAGCAACTAATTATAGGCAAGAATATATTTACTAGCTCATTTCTCCATATTACCAGGTACATAACATGCAAATTATACATCAACCTTGCAATCCAGGCTTTAACCCCTGCAGTTGCCACTCTCCTGCAGCATGTTTGGGAAGGGAGAGGAAGGAATGGAGGTACTGTAATTTCTATATTTAGCCCCCTTCTCTTCAAGCCCCGCTCCAATAACCCCCCGCTCATTTGGATACAAAAATAAAAAATAAATAAGCCCCCCCCCCTCATTTGGATACAAAAATAAAAAATAAATAAGCCCCCCCCCTTATTTGGATACAAAAATCAAAAATAAATAAGCCCCCCTCCTCTTTTAACCATGCAGCCCTCATTCAATTTCTTAAAATCATGAAATATATTGCATTTCTGCAGTATTTTAATAAAATATAGTACAACGGTAACTCTGAATATGGACATTTTTAATGGTAACCAGACTTATTGCATATATTTAGAACAAGTGCCCCCTCAATGATGCTTAGGAAACAATACACAGGAGGCTTGATAGTTGATACAGAAATTAAAGTAGTTATTTGATTGAAACTGGTAGCTATTTCAATTCTACTGTCAGTATCTCCTTTTATATATAATTGGCAATATATTCACATAGTATATAATAGTTTGGAAATGGAATCAATACTTGTATATTTTTAGCAAATGAGCATTGTTATTGATCAACAATGACTCTTATTGCTATAAACATCATTGTTTCACATAGCAACAGACAAGGAAACATCTGTATTTAAATTCACTACTTATTTTTTATCCAGACACAAATTGATGTAAAAATTGTTTCAGGTTTGGCTTAGTTATAGCCTTACATCGGGCTATTCCATTTAATATCCATACACCCCCCCCCCTGTTGAGGATCCCTGGAATTCTTCAGGGATAAAGGGTTTTGAGCTTGGAATTCTTCAGGGGTAAAGTGTTTTGAGCTTGGAATTCTTCAGGGATAAAGTGTTTCGAGTTTGGAATTCTTCTGGGGTAAAGGGTTTTGAGCTTGGAATTCTTCAGGGGTAAAGGGTTTTGAGCTTGGAATTCTTCAGGGATAACAGGTTTTGAGCTTGGAATTTTGGAATTCTTTGAACAGGGGTCAAAGGTTTTGAGCTTGGAATTCTTCAGGGGTAAAGGGTTTTGAGCTTGGAATTTTGGAATTCTTCCTTTGAGTTTGAAATTCTTCAGGGGTATAACCATGAAAAACATGTATCCTCGACAGGGGGTGTACGGATATTAAATGGAATAGCCCATCATGCTGTCAAGTGGCAATCACTTACAAAGCAAATCTATAACCAAATGTTTTACAACCTGAGGAACTTCTTAAATCAATTGTTCTATAATTTATACAGATGCTACAAAAACACCTGGCATCTTAAATTTATATAGATAACTCCATTTACAAAAGCACAAAGACCACAGGCTACAACATATTGAGTGTTGACCATTGACCATAATGTACTGTATTGTTTAAAGCTTCAAGTTTTTAACACAAGCAAAAGTTGTCACTCCAAAGTCCTGGCAACAATATGTCAATTTAACAAAACGACAACGTGTGCGATGATTTCATTTAGCCAATTCTTTCATGGTTTATATAATGAATATACTCGTACTGTAGATCGATAAAAAGTCATTCATATTAATACCATGCCATTTTGTAAGTATATACCCAACGTCCCAATACTTTTTCATACGATTAATATCATATCCTTCGATTTATATCGTTTGATTTCGCATTCCAAATCTGATAAACATTGATAATTCTCTCTTCGCGTATGTCCACGCGCAATTCTCGCAAAAAACACGCATGAATTGTGTCGGCAGCATTGATGATCACGGCAGCCAATCAAATAACGATTTAGATTCGATTTCCCCAGAGTCATGCCACAACCTAACCCGCGAACAGGCATACTCTGGGAACGAGATTGCGGTCTATGGGGTTCCTTAGCAAGGCAAAATATAGCCTGCGTGCAGGCCCAAGGGAACTGATAGTGGGCCAATCTCGTTCCCCGAGCATGCCCGTTCGCAGGTTAAGGCCCTTAACCTGCGAACGGGCATGCTCGGGGAACGAGATTGATAGTGGGCCTGCAACCATCACCCCATGTTTTCGATTTTCGCCGGCCGAACCGCCGGCTAAATTCCCATTGGCTAGCTGAGGCGATCGGTAATTCATTAACCTAGCGTGCAGGCCCAAGGGAACAGTGATTCATCACAAAGGCATAGACAAAGGCTCTCGATAAGCTTAAAATTTGAAAATTGATTACTTTTCGATTACAAATGGAACAAGAACAGACTGTTTATTGTTTACTTGAAGGAAGACATGTTTTTGCCGTTATGCCAATGGGGATTGCTTGTCGTGAGGTGTTGGAATAGCAAATTACGACTGGGGTAAACTATAGTAACCTTTACTTGAGTTTCATTAATTTCAAACAGACTTCAGTTGATACGTTATGTGTTCTCACTTCCTCAAGAAAATTATCTTTTGGTTGATGTTGAGATGCAGTTGCATGTAAGGACTGTAAGCCTATTCGAAACACTTTGCGATTTACAAGGCTTCGCTGAGAGAGCGAAACAGAAGGCGGTATTAAATTGCCGTTTGAAACGAAACGATCTGGACTCGGAACGCTCTCTTCTTTTGTAGAGTTCTTTACCAAATGAAATAAATGAAATACTTTCCGCCGCCAACAAGAATTGCACACACGATCTGATAAGTGAGACAATTTATTTATAACAATGCCAATGGCGACAGCGAAGCACACATAATATAAATCCTAATGTGGTCGCACGACTTCCCTCATGATTTGAAGTTTGAGACTGGTTTTCTGTTGAAATTCGTCCTAATTTGCCTGTTCCGATTTTAGTTGAAAATGAGCACTTGCAAATTTGGCAATTACTGACTGCGTTGCTTGCTTTTTTGGAGTTAAAACGCAGCCATTTACACATTGTTTATTAGTGTTCTGAATAAGCAGAGAAAACCCCGCAACATTTTAATGCGAGTTTGTTTGTTAATATTTGGGTGCTGTCATTGGTTCTTTTTTGACAATTGACGCGCGAATGGGGCGTGTTATGAAAAGGGGCGTATTACAAAATACCGGGCGATGGTTGCAGGCCCACTATCATTTCCCTTGGGCCTGCACGCAGGCTAGGCAAAATATTCCTGTTTAAATGGAGATGTATTGAAACTTCGGCGGGACGATTATTTTGAGCCAGCTACGCCACTGATGGGTGAAATTCTTCCCGCTTTATTTAATAATTGAGAGCCGGTGAGATATATAGTCCATCATTCTTGTTAGTGCAATGACCATGCAATCTGGCTTCGTCTAGACGAAGACAGACGGGAAAATACTGATTTGTGACCGAGTTGAAATCGTCCATCTCTGACTTCGTCGCTGTCACATATGTATTGTAACGACGTTTTAGGGAGTGAATTGTCTGCATAACGAATCCACCAAAACACTTTTTAACAGTCTGCGCAATCGCAGACATGTACAAATTTGGCAACGCGCCACATGCTAATGACGGATGTTGGGAAAAACGTAGATAATACGAAGAATGATCTTTCATATATGAGGTCGGAAAGGAGCGGCACTCCATGCCACAGATTCGCGTTGCGCATCGCCAACTGCGGATAACATGCGTCATCTCTATGGAGACCTGGTAATACGGGGCACATAGAGAGCCTGGTAAGGGGCCCGTCAGTTCCACTGGTCGATCCCCATTGCGAGGTGGAGCAAAAATTACTTCCATGGAGTGGTATTGAATACAAAGGAGTATAATACAACCACTCACTCCCTTGACCTCATTCTTTTATCCTAAACACTAAACAACACACCCCCAACACCTATGAAACAAGCTTTGTGATCGGTTGATTATAACAATAAAAGACAATGAACTATAGAAATTATCTTTCGAAGAACGAGATCATGAACACTGATTACTAACTTCTTATTAACCGGTTAATCGCATATCTTTTGACATTGACTCCTTGAGTTTATGATGAGTATATAAAATATATTTTCTAGACTTTTCTTTCCCATACCAACTTTTTAGATTTCCAGTTTCAACATCTGCTAAATTAGTGAGAATTAGCCATCGAAATCAGCTTATTGAACTAAATCTTTTACTGATAAGCGACATATTACTCACATAAACACATGTTGTATTTCACAAAATATATCCGCCTTCCATAAACGCAATTAACTAAGAGCAGGAGTTGAGATTATGTGATTACCACAATCATTGCGGTTTTATAAGTTATTGTTGGCAAGTTCAAAACTCAAAAGTTATTATTTGAGTTCAAACTAAAATCGGCGGTTTTTGCTAGTGAACAATTCAACCAGCATATACCAATTTACGAAACACAAAATCCCAAAAACATACTTGAACTGCATGGGAAGATTTCGAAGGGCGGGAGAGGGGGCCGGTCATAGTGAAATGAAAACTTTCTTTTAATTAATGTTTCGCAATCGTTAATTGGGCTACGTATAGAAACGCGAGGAAATTAATCCAAAAATCCTCGAGGCTCATGTACACCGACTTTCCCGAATTTCTGCCATGCAAAAAGTTTGAAATACTATTATCTATAAAATAGCCGTAAAAATCCCACAAAGTATGCAAAATCGCGAATTCGCTTTCAAAATCCCAGAATCAACCCGAATCTCTTCACTGAAAAACTTGCCAAAACCCCTAAAATCTCAAAAAGCCTCGTACACTTTGTTCATGCAGAGTAAATATACAATACGTGAATGGCCCACAAAAAAAGCGGTAAGATGAACTAATTAATTTCTTACACAGTGCAAAAGCTGCGAAAATCGTTCATTAAAAGACAGTTAACGTTGTCACATAATTTACACCCTGCATGCACAATCCACATGCATGATTTATCTCCGTTTTCTTCAATTTTCAGTACAATTATGACCGGTATTTGGAAATTAAATAACGAAAATAATTTAATATTCTGGTTATCTACCAGAAAAACTATATGGAGTGGAATTAGTTGCCGCGAAGGCGAGCTGATTACAAGCCTATATATTATACCTCAAATTCATATTGTCCAGTGATCATAAAACGGCATTTATACCACGTGACAATGTGAATTTTTAGGTATTTCACTCAAATTCATGATTTTGCAACGCAGCGTGAGATACTATAATATCCCAGGACGTGGGATGTTGTTTGTTGGTAATTTCGTACACTGAAAGATTTGATTTAACAAAAGATGATGAAGAGGTATGTTACCTTCAATGATCCAAAGAATACAGGCTCAAATATTTTAAAGAGAAAACGTCAAAAACTCAGGTATAAATAAGTTTAAACGTTGTGTTCGCTTAATTTTTTAACAAGTTTATTGGGTTTTTAGTGGGTTCTTTAACTTTCGGTATGAAAGCCTGTCGGGAAATATCATCACTTCGGGTAATATTTCATCAAATCCCCCTCGCTCTGGGTCAAATAAGCTTGTCCAATCAGAGAACTAGATTTGTACCACATGACCATGGTATTTTTATCAGTTATAGACCTGTAACAAGGGGTATAGTCCCCAAAAATTACCCTGAGGGATGAAATATCCCTTCGCGCAATTTTTTGGGGGCAATACCCCCTCGTCCCAGATCTATAACTGATAAGTATATAGGCTTGTAAAAATCTTATTACTGACCAATGCACCTGATTTTTAAGTTATATTTGCATGCTATGGGAGGACAAAGAGGCGCAGTTTTAATAACTAAGGTCAGAAACATTACAAGATATCAGTCAATTTAAGACAATGTCTGAGTGCCGAATCAAGTAATCAACTGATAAGACTTGGCAGCGTAGTGTGTGGAACAGATGCGAAAAATGCAACTATACGTCCTCTGTTGGCTGCCCTGCGATCCACTGCAGCGCTCTAACCAACTGAGCTACATGAGAGTCCAGTTGTCGAGCTCTAACCACAAATTCATGAATATATACTAGGGTACTGCCATGTTAAGGTACGGGTAAATGTCAAGATTTTGTTTGGCATTTTTCTCGATTGAAGAATTAGCCGAATTAACTGATAAGACTTGGCATCCCCATAGGTCATAGTCTTGAACAATAATATATATCTACATGAAGGGTTTTGTAGGTGGAAATTATCGAGTGTAAATTTTATATACATTTATTGGACCTAACCAGGAACGTTGTTTGTCATGATGGTAATGGCGCAAGAAGATGGCGAGCTCAGTATGGCCAAACAACGCGGAATCTCGTAACCGTCCTCGTCATCAAATCTGAAGCTCTCTAGTAACTACAGCAACAAACGCTGAAACAATTAGTTAATGAACACGCATGTCAACACTTCGAGCAGAGATACATGCACTCTTAGCGTGCCTATTTTTTATCTCAGCTTACGTCACACTATCCCGCCCGCAAAACACTGGAAATTAAACACAGGTTATTTTAGCACTTATAAAAACAATCAAAGACAGCATCCGTGACAAACAACACTATATGCATGATGAAAAATACAATATTGTAATATTGTTGCCCGTGGTATCATGGGGCAAAATTCACAAAAATAGATCCACAAATCGTACACGTGTTTACCTTAAGCCCGTTTTTCACTAGACAAATTTGCTGGCGCAAAGCTCCTTTTTCCTCTGTCGACATCGTTTATCATGCACAGCAAAATCGATGCTGACAAAGGAAAAAGGCAAAAATCCCTTGTGAGAAATCCCATGGGCTCTTTGTTATCTTCGCGCTCATACGGCTATTATCTAATATGGATGCGCGCAAAGATTTCGAAACAGCAAGTAACAGAATAATTGTAACAACAGAGTTAAATTCGCACATTTATAACAAATGTTTAATTCCAGCGCAAGTTTGAGGTTTATTCTCAGGTATATTATACGGAGATATGTCCGTAGAACTCTCAGGAATTCCTGCGACCCGCGAAAGCAGAAGACTTATCCATCTTAAAGTTTAGCAATCGAACTTTGTGACCCTGGTTGTATTGATCTATTATATACTCATCAGTCATGATGGTCGAATGCACCAGAACGTCTCAAGCCAATGAGTAGCCTGACAGATCGACGTGCCACTATCGTCTGCAACGCAGGATGTAGCTCAAATTTCGGAACCTTATTATAAGTATTCAAACAGTAGACATCAGTTTGTTATGCGGCAGCTCAAAGGCCATCATGGGCATGAGTTTGAGGTTCCGTTGACACGTGACGGGCATCATGATTTCGAAACTGCGCTCGTACAACTATTCAATTTCTGCAAATTCACCTTTCGATTCGAGTTCAGTAAGGGAGCATGAAACTGGAATGATTTCAACTATACAGCTAACCGTAGGCGTAGCCAATTAGGAATTCCCATGTGAACAACTGATAGGGAACGAACTTGCGCGTCAGCGCGTGATCTGAAAATGTATAAAATAAAACATTAATCATTTCATAGGCGCAGGCGTCGGAGCAAGCGCCTTTTACCTATGAGGTCGTGGGTTTGATTCTCGCAATCTCGTTGCCCACTCATGTGAAAACCTCGGAGTGAAAACCACTCGTGTACTCAACACTCTCCCGAAAGTCTGCCTGACGTCGTGGGTTTTCTCTGGGTGCTTCGGTGTCCTCACCCCTTTGTGGAAAGTTCGCAGGGTGGGAGATAAACACAGCTAAGAAAGCAAATCACAATTATTGTAAAAGATAGAATATTCTAGGCAAACTATGTAATTATGTGAGCGTAACACATGTCACATGATGTAAATCGCATTTGATCATATCCACATGTAAATTTGGGTTATAGTAGTACAGAAAACTTAATCTTTTATAGTAGTATAGAAAACTTAATCTTTCATAGTAGTATAGAAAACTTAATCTTTCATATTTTACTTGCTCTGCCGGGACGATGAATTTCAGCCGTTAATTTGAATATATATAAACGGTTTAACACTCACTCTTGTTTTGGCTGATATTCCCCGAGGCGGCGGCGCGAAGCGCCGTGCGAGGGTACTATTTCCCCCCGGCTATTTACACCCGGGGAAACGAATGACGAGACAGACGGCTCCAGGTTCGCAGCTCCAGGTTCGCGAACCTGGAGCCAGCTCCAGGTTCGATTTCAACCTGGAGCTGGAACGACTAGTTTGTAAATAAACTGCTTTGCCCGCTTAACCACTAATGGAAATCAAATTTTTTTGAAAGACCATTTTTACTTGTCATATTCCTTAGTACGTGAGGGAAAATAAAGACATTATTCCGTTCCGTTCGTCCATGGTAGCTTGTGAAAGATCACTGTTTTTTCTGACAAAGGGGCTGGTCAGCGGTGGGATAGATCGCAAAGCTCGTTTAAAACCTTATTTTTTTACCTTTATAACGAAAAACGTAAAATTTTGATTGATTACCATTCTAGAGAATGTATTCAAAAGTAATGTCAAGCGTTGAACTTATTTCCATATCGCGAAACCGCGATAAATAACTCGCGCAAAGTTGAACTGTCTAATTTCACGCACGGCCCAGTTGTGTTAATTTTATCCTTCCGTAAATACAACAACTTTGGTATCCGTACATTTACGCTTTATATGAGTAATAAATTGATATGTTAATGACATAATATCATTTGTTGCGCTTTTCTGAAGAACTAACGATATAAACATGCTTAATATCCGAAACACACGACGCAAACAAGATCGCTAAAAATGGTGTTATTATGCGGCTCAAGTCGTTGAAAGGCCGCAACATGTCAAATACGTCTAGCATCGTCTAAATTGCTTTGCAAATTTCTTGCTAATTTCGCCCTGCCACGAATTTCTAAAAGATGACCCTTCTAGACTAATATTCATACTATCATATTTTACAGCATTTGAAACTTTAGGATACATATCCACCATGAGCAACTCATGAAAACACTAGCATTCGTTACCGAGATGAGAAATCAACTTTCAAGAGATGTGAAATATTAAACGTAAACAATAAACACGTCATCAGCTGGCACGTGCCGGACGCAGAATAATATTTTGGGCTCACTTTTTTCGAATTTGCCTTGTAACCAAGCCTGATCCAAGATGGCGGCCATCAGTTGCTAAGCAACTTACCTTTATTTTTACCATAGATGATTTTTACCGCAAGAAATTCGACGGAAATACCACTTCGATAATTCGGTAAACCGCATTTTGGACTGAATTTAAAGAGACAAACAATAACATAAGACATCGAAAAAGCAAAAGCGAAGATTTTAATCGAAGAACCAACTCAATTGATGTTTCAGGTACTGCGCTAGTACGTTTAATAGTACTGGCTCATGAGTCGACAAGTTTTATGTGGTTTTATATGCAACTGATATACACTATAAAATATTAAAATCGCATGACTGAATATTTGTGAAATTTCTCGATATTTTTATCGTTTTTTTTTGCATTTACATTTTGTGATTTTTCTATTATTTCTATACACAGTGTTCTACTGTTCAAGGGTGTATACATTTATCAATGATAAAATCAATTTTAATCAATAAATATGGCAGATTGCTTTTTCCACACAGTTAGGGGTAACTGAGTACTTTGGAAGCCCAAAGGCAGGTAGTGGCTCAGAGGTAGTGACTCAAGCAAGTGTGGAAAGTCTGCCATGCAAACTAACACAAACATTGAGTCAGGAACTTCATGTCATAAAGTTCTTTGTTGGTTTGCATGTTGATAAATAATAATATAATGGTTTTAATATGGAAACACTTTGCAGAGCTTTTGACTGTAAATATATTATATTTGCACTGATGAGCATCCGAGCTTGTGGATTGCAAAATAAATCATTTGTGGTGTTTCCACAAACAAAACAATTATGTCAACTTATTCATGTCAACAAAATATTTTGTACATGAAATCCCCTACATCATATTAGGGAGGGGGGATCAAATGTCACACCACAATGAATTTTACTTATGCCAAATATCATAACCACCTCTTGATAACATGTTTAATGGCAAATCGTTAAATCCATGTCAACAGGGGAAGGGGTGATCACCCCCAAATTGATTGGTGCATTTTAAAAGTTCACTGTAATTACTGTATTTTAAAACCAAAATGGCAGATTAAAACTACATAAGTGAAGTATCATATTTTATAATGGCAAATTGTATTTTTTCCCCACAGGGGGCTGAGAAGTTGAGAACAATGATTTTATAAGAAAAGAACCCCCGTCCCTGGAATTTCCAACCCTGGAATTTCCAAATAACACAAAATCCCCTTCCCTTGAAATGCTAAAATTACTGGGTTTGAACTTAATTTAACCCCAAATCCCCCTCCTGGAATTTCCAAAGTTCTGAAACCCCTTGTGTGGAAAAAACAATCTGCCATATTTATTGATTAAAATTTATTTGATCATTGATAAATGCATACACCTTGCACAGTAGAACACTTTGTATAGAACAATAGAAAAAACACAAAATGTAATTGCAAGAAACGATAAAAATGTCATGTCATGCGATTGTAATATTTTATAGTGTATATCAGTTGTATATAAAACTTGTTGACTCATGAGCCAGTAGTATTAAACGTACTAGCGCAGTACCTAAAACATCAATTGAGTCGGTTCTTCGATTAAAATCTTCGCTTTTGCTTTTTCGATGTCTTATGTTATTGTTTGTCTCTTTAAATTCAGTCCAAAATGCGGTTTACCGAATTATCGAAGTGGTATTTCCGTCGAATTTCTTGCGGTAAAAATAAAGGTAAGTTGCTTAGCAACTGATGGCCGCCATCTTGGATCAGGCTTGGTTACAAGGCAAATTCGAAAAAAGTGAGCCCAAAATATTATTCTGCGTGCCGGACATTTGATAATCTCAGGGGAAAACCGTATTAACTATAATGTCGGCATGCAAATGCAATAAGGACATGGCAAGGCATTTAAGAGTGCCGAGGAATAGGTTTATAGGAACAAGGCAATTTTCCTTGTTTAGGTATGCGCTGTATTTTTTCAATACATGAAAAAACACAACGCTTTTTCACAAAGATAAAATATTTTTAAAACATGCGTAGGTTTGAATTTGCGATTGCGCTGATTATGTTAATTAAGAAGGCTTAAAACACACCCCTCCTATTAATTAACTTATACGGGCAAAAACGATGTTTTTAGCTCACGTGTTAAAAAAAGAATACAGCGTATATAAACCTATGCATAACATTATAGTTAATACGGTTTTCTCCTGAGATTATTAAATGTCTTGCACGTGCCAGATAACACGGAATATTGTTTAGGTGTAATATTTCACATCTCTTGAAAGTTGATTTCTCATCTCGGTAACGAATACTAGTGTTTTCATGAGTTGCTCATGGTGGATATGTATCCTAATGTTTCAAATGCTGTAAAATATGATAGTATGAATATTAGTCTAGAAGGGTCATCTTTTAGAAATTCGTAGCAGGACGAAATTAGCAAGAAATGTGCGAAGCAATTTAGACGATGCTAGACGCATTTGACATGTTGTGGCCTTTCAACGACTTGAGCCGCATAATAACACCATTTTTAGCGATCTTGTTTGCGTCGTGTGTTTCGGATATTAAGCATGTTTATATCGTTTGTTCTTCAGAAAAGCGCAACAAATGATACTATGTCATTCACATATCAAATTATTATTCATATCAAGCGTAAATGTACGGATACCATCATACCAAAGTTGTTGTATTTATGGAAGGATAAAATTAACACAACCGGGCCGTGCGTGAAATTAGACAGTTCAACTTTGCGCGAGTTATTTATCGCGGTTTCGCGATATGGAAATAAGTTCAACGCTTGACATTACTTTTGAATACATTCTCTAGAATGGTCATCAATCAAAATTTTACGTTTTTCGTTATAAAGGTAAAAAAATAAGGTTTTAAACGAGCTTTGCGATCTATCCCACCGCTGACCAGCTCCTTTGTCAGAAAAAACAGTGATCTTTCACAAGCTACCATGGACGAATGGAACGGAATAATGTCTTCATTTTCCATCACGTACTAAGGAATATGACAAGTGAAAATGGTCTTTCAAAAAAATTGGATTTCCATTAGTGGTGAAGCGGGCAAAGCAGTTTATTTACAAACTAGTCGTTCCAGCTCCAGGTTGAAATCGAACCTGGAGCTGGCTCCAGGTTCGCGAACCTGGAGCTGCGAACCTGGAGCCGTCTGTCTCGTCATGGGAAACGAAAGCATTAGCGAAGTCTAAAGTTCATCAATGAGCGCGGGCGTCGGTCACCAACGATGGGTGGTCATCCTCACTGATCTCAAAAATATGGCGGACTGTCATGAATAACGGACACTGATTGGTCCAATTTAAAGTTTGCATTATAATGACTGCATGACGACAGCGAAATAGCAAACATTTCTTGATTTGATGAGTTGATGATTGATAAATTTCTTGCAAATATTCTTCATTTTTGCTCGTATTTCTGCAAGATTTTGTAAATTTCAAGAAAGAAAGGGCGAAAGAATCAGCTAAAAGAAGGGGGCCGACGTTGACGAATGTAAATTTGTTTTAAATATTGATTTTAATAATTTTATAATGGCTTTAAAGCCCGACGGCCTTTGTGTATATGAAACAACTAAACAAGACAGCATATAGTTTCAGTGTATCTTTAATATTGATTCCCTTTTTTATTATATTGAATTTTTTAAATAAAAAATAAAGCAAAGTTATTTGCAAGCGAGAATTTGAAATCATTTTATTGCAAACTCAAAGTTTATCGATAAAGCCATTTCATAGTTAAAGGCAGTTTAGTTTCACAAAGAACACTTTAAAACGTTTTGTGAATTGTTTGTGGTTGAATTTTACCTTAAATTGAAGCTTGTATTACGTATAATTACATACCTAACATATATATATGTTGGGAAATTGATAATTTTGTAATTAAAAGTGATATTTTTAATAGGCGATTTTCATTTGTAAGAAAATTCTTAAAAAATTATCGTGTTACCATGACAACTACTTTAGAAACTTCATGTTCGGAAAATACAACGGTTTTGTCAGCAAGGCGAGGGTTTCTGCATGCATGTATTTTCTAGTTTAAGTTTAAGCGAGACGATTTTCGGCAGTTTCTGTTTTTTTATACGCGATATTCACTTTTCGCCCCATTAAAAATTCAAACTTCATCCTGTCCGACGGAAAAGCAAAATATGCCAATTTCCTTCATTGATAGAATTCGGCACGTGTTTCTAGAAAGCCGCATATATGTTTATATTATATATTTGATTTTTGCGATACAATCTTGAAGCTAGCTATGTCAACAAGTCAGTTCAAAAGAAACGCTCAGAAACCACGATTAACCGATAATATTGCGAAAAACAGCATGACTTATTAAACACAAAGGAATAACAAATGAATCGAGGCGGTACGGAAAGCGAACAAAGTGAATTTAACAAACACAAGGCGGTTCGACAACTTTTTGGCTTTTTTTGTATGACAATGCTCAATAGGGAAATAGAACACAGCAGGTGTATTGTCGAACTCAACTTCACAAGGCATGAGATTATTAACTTGCAACTAATTATAAAAGAAAGTGTCCACTCAGTGAGAACGCGTTCGGCTTCAGAGGGCGGTTCAGTGAATCATAACATATAACCCAGCGGGCAAAATGATGTTTATCCAACGTTGAATCAACGTTGGAAATGACCTTCCAGACGTTGGATAGACGTTGAAATAGGGTTGACTATGCAAATTGGATCGACGTTACTGTTTCGACGTTGAAACAACGTTGAAATTAGGTTGCCAATCTCGTCAACCATAATTCAACGTTGAATCCACGTTAAAACAACGTTGGGATTGGTTCACAAATCGACGTCGTACATTTAACCATGAATGAACGCTAATTCAACGTCTGTTGGCTGCTGTTGAACCAATGTTTGTAAAACAACATCAGCGCAACGTAGATATTAGTTGTCGACGTCGCAACCTTTTTTCTGCCCGGTGGGAATACGCTAAATAAGACTGGGGTACTAAAATATCATCCATTTGTGTTTTACATCTGGGCACAATAGTTTGGTTGATAGGCATGCAACTACATGAAAAATACAAGGAGAACTTCGACGTTTCGAGCGAAGACCCTATATGAGAATGTATTGTTCGATAATAGACACTCGAATTCGATTTTTTAGATCTTGAGCGTGCACGAAACAATAGCTTGAAACCGAGGCGGAATATAATCGACTGCTGAGGCTCCAGTCACACGATTTGTTCAGGAGCCAGTATACTATTGTTCCTCGCACTTTAACAGTTTCGTTTTGTTTTGAACTGTCTGTGCCAGCCTATAGGTATATAGTGCCAATATAAATGTGAACAAGCTTTCGTTGGTAGGGATGTCGGATGCAACTACCTGACAAGTGTAAGGAAAATTTCTCCTTATATTTTCAGGTAGTTACATCCTACCGACGAAAGCTTTTCGTTTGATTTTGTCATGCCATCGCAATTTTATGTGTTAAGATATTCACCTGGATCCGTTTAAACGTTAAATTCGATGTCGTAACAAGTGAATTCGACAACGTATTACTGGGGCCTATACAGGCAAGTAGTTTTCATTGACAGCCAGCAAATTCGGGACGTTTCTAACATGCTTGTATTGGGTATAATTATAATAATAATAATAATGATAATAATAATATTGAATTGGGTATATGTTTACATAAAAACACAAAGTGAAATATAAGCATATTTTAAATATCTGCCTGTTTCTGCATGACCTGAAAAAACAGAGGTTGTACTCGAAACGACACTATATAATAAGTCCCTCATTTACTACCGGCTTACACATCCGATTTCAAAACGGCACTATTCAATTTCAACGAATTAGAATGTGTTATTTATCAAGTTTTCTGGTGTATCACGGCAACTATCAAACAATTTGTCTTGCTGGGTATATTCATCCTCAGCGGGACGTATTTTGAATTTTTGAGTCGAATCCAGTTAAAACAAACCGCGAAGATAATCTTTCAGGAAATATTAGTTTTCGTTCGTATTGCATGCCTATACGTATAATAAGTGTCTTCATAATAGAACTATTTGCATTTTAACTATATTTGATAACATGCAGTAAATATTTACATATAAAAATAGAAGTTTTCTCTTTTAAACAACAATGGCCGGCTACGCTAAGTAAGTGATGTAAGATCCAGAAAACACAGTTTGAACAAAGTTATAAGGCATGTGTGATCATAAAAGTTAGTCATAACTCTGACCCTAACCTAACCGTAACCCTAGTTTTAATTTGACGACACCATCTGACTGTTTAACTTACTTTTAATGTGTTCCTTACACGAAGTAGTATATAACTGACAAATCGTGTTCTTGGCGCAGATACATGTGCGCTTAGCGTACCTATTTTTGATACGTAAAATAAACGAAAAGACATTCTAGGCATAGCTGACCTTTGTAGACACTGCGCGTCCGGGCATAACGCGGAAATGCAACGATAAGTAAATACGGCCTACATGCATATACTTATACCACTTTGCACGAGACTTTGCAAGTAGATGTAGATTATTTTCAAAACATTGGAAAAGGCGAAGTTCATATTTGGCTTGTTTTTACACCCTTGATTTGCTCTGTTTGTATCTTAAGCAGAAAGCCTGTGTATAACTTTATAAATACAGTAAATGGGTTTTCTCTTGTACCGACGTCAGTTTATGTATTGCGCGAGCGATGGCCTTGAAGCAAGATTGTTTTGTCATTATTTTTGGAACAGATTTGAAAGTATGATATAAATAAAACTCGAGGGGTAAGATTCCTCCCGCTTTATTGAGCGTCGGTTTCTTGTTAGTGAGATGACTTGCAGACTAGTTGACGACACGCAATCTGGCATGGTGTAAACAAGCGCAATCAGAGGCAGACGAAACAATATCTGTGACCAAGTTGAAATCGTCCATCTCTGACTTCGTTGCTGCATGTCTCATATGAATAATGAACGTAACGAGGCTAGAGAGTGCATTGTCTGCATGACCAATCTACCGAAATACTTTTCAACACTCAACAGTCTGCGCAGTCGCAGAGATGTACACATTTGGCAACACGTACACCACATGCTAACGACGGATGTTGGAAAACCTAGTTAAATACGAAGTGTGTTCTTTAACATACGAGGTCCGAAAAGAGCGGCCTCCATGATACAGGCAGAAAGAAAGCCTGGTAGAGAGGACAGCCGAGTGTGCGGGTGCTCCTAGCAGGTGAGTAAATTACGTACATGGAGTGTTACACGTGATCTACGATGAATAATCCGAAAGTCGAAATACTCATGGTATGGTTACAACCGCTCGTCCCTTGACCTCACTTTTTGTCTCAACTAAACAACACACCTTATTGTTGCTGTTATTGTTGCTCATTGTTGTTTTGGTGAGGATCTGAAATGCGTTAGCTACAGGGGTGTAGTGGAGGGGGCTCAGTGAGTCACCCTTGTTAAAATTCCTTTCAATTTGGGGGGCTGAGATTCCCTTACGATTTTTATCAAAACTGAAATAAAAAATATAACACATTTTTGCTAATTTAATAAGATTTGGCAATTAGTGTACAATTAAAGGTATATGGCAATAAAATTTAACTTTGTCTTTTTTCAAAGAACTTTTAAAGTTATATATGAAGACCAGGGCCTTTTTTAACATACAAGCTGGGGGGGGGGCAAATGCCCCCCAGTCCCCCCTTGTGCCCCCACGAAATCGCATTTTGCCCCCCCCCCCAGGAAAAGTCCCTTTTCCCTAAAATTATAGAAACAAACCAGCGAAGATTAACAAAATACATAAACGGAAAGTAAGTTTTAGGCTTTATCCTTTGTCCTTGTTCAACAAAATCGATTTAAATTGTTACTTTTTTCTACCACTAAGTAATGATAAATTATTGTTAATAATTTTTTTTATTTTTTGGATGCTCAGAATGCAGGAAATAGCATTTCCGGGTTTCAAATTTCAAAAATTTTCTGTGGATTATCCCTCTAATAAGTAATGATAAATGATGGTTAATTTTTTTTTACTTTTGTGCGTTTTTCCTTTATTTATTTCAAATACAAGTATAGTTAGCATAAATTTTGGAGCAAATTTGGATGCTCAGAACGCAGGAAATGACATTTCCGGGATTCAAATTTCAAAAATTTTCTGGGGATTATCCCTCTTATAAGTAATGATAAATATTCGTTATTTTTTTTTACTTTTGTGCGTTTTTTCCTTTATTTATTTCAAATACAAGTTAGCATAAATTTTGGAGCAAATTTGGATGCTCAGAATGCAGGAAATGACATTTCCGGGATTCAAATTTCAAAAATTTTCTGGGGGAGTACTCCCCCAGACCACCCCCCATTTATGTGTGGTATATTGGCGACACACGTAGCCTTCAGTCATTGCTATCCCCCTCTAATATATTATATCACAGAAAAGTCCCTTTTCAAAAAATGCCTCCCCCCCACGGGAAAATCCTTAAAAAAGGCCCTGATGAAGACCCTTTGCATCGTTTTCGTACCTTGCTTGGCAAGGGTGGGTAGTAGCGAAGTCCCAGGGCACAGGTAGCAGCGAAGTCCCGGAAACAGGACATTGTTTCGACGTTGAAATTTGGTAGAAAAAAGGTTGCGACGTCGACAACCTAATATCTACGTTGCTCTGACGTTGTTTTACAAACATTGGTTCAACAGCAGCCAACAGTCGTTGAATTAACGTTCATTCATGGTTAAATGTACGACGTCGATTTGTGAACCAATCTCAACGTTGTTTTAACGTGGATTCAACGTTGAAGTATGGTTGACGAGATTGGCAACCTAATTTCAACGTTGTTTCAACGTCGAAACAGTAACGTCGATCCAATTTGCATAGTCAACCCTTTTTCAACGTCTATCCAACGTCTGGAAGGTCATTTCCAACGTTGATTCAACGTTGGGTAAACGTCATTTTGCCCGCTGGGGTAGTTGTAGTTTCAAGTAGCCAGTAGTTTTTGGCTACTTTTTTAAAACAGTAGCTGTAGTTATAGCGAACTACATGATCGCTATTCGCTACTTTTTAAAATTGTTAGCAACTTGATAGAATAGAATGATATTGAGACACGGTTTGCTTAAAATCAATACTCAATAGTCAATTTGCACTCCTGAACTGTAGTGCTTACAAAAATTTTGCTTCGTGTTTACTGTTGCTACTCGTAAGGCAATTTGTTATAGGTTACATTACAGCCTGAGTTAGTAGCGAACTTAAGCATAGCTTAATCTAGTACGGGGACCAAGGGAGCACGCAAGAGTTCGTTTTGCCTGTCTTATTAATCACTTTATTACCTTCGTTTTGTTTTTGTCCGCCATTTTGAAAACAGTATATGCGGTATCCTTCATTAATGTATAGCAGGCGCTAATCACATTTTCGGTTTCGGAACTCATTCGGCCCAGCCGTTCCGCACGTTGTAACCAATAATTTATTGGCGTTGTAATGCCATTGTATGCAATAAAGTATTGGTTACAATGGATCTACAACTAATCCAAACGCTAATCCCAATTCAAACCCTAATCCTAACCCCTAACCCTAACCCTAACCCCACCTCCTAACCCCTAACCTCTAACCCCACCTGCCTAACCCCGCACCCTAACCACACACCCTAACCCCGGCCGGCCACCCCTCCGGGGAAATTGACAACTTGTCAATTTCTGCTCATTTTCTTGCATTAATATGTTATTATTAGCTGTTTTCGATGCACTAGCTTTCGTTCTGCTTTTTGAAGTATGACAACTAAATTCCACAGACGTTTTAGACATCGCCGTAGCTCTGTTTTACAACGGCAAAATGCAGATTAGCATACGTCTTGTATACAACGCTTACATTTCAAGCTGGGACAACTGCTATTTTAAATTGGGTCCTAGAACTTTTCTCAATCATAAACCCAGTGTTAATTTTGATCCTAAAACTGTATTATTTTCATACGATGGATAAGAGACGACAGGTTTTCTGCTGCAATCATTTTGTTCAACGAGTTTGTTTACCGTGGACGTGTTTTAAAAATCATGATTATTATTAGATAACATTGATATCGAAGGAACTAGATTCTGTTCCGAAATATCACATACTCGAACCGACCAGACCGCGTAGCTCAGTTGGCAGAGCATTGGGCTAGTATTCTAAAGGTCGTAGGTTCGATTCCCACCATGATCATGCATATTTTTCAAGCTTGCCCGGTATGGATATACACTCAGAGTAACATCACAAGCATCGACGTCTACAATATTTTTGCTTTTGGTAAATTATCAGAAACGATGAAGTCATATATAGAATGGCGGGGGCGGAAGCTGTAGTGTTTACACTTAGACCGTGACGTTTCGCAAACGAGGCAAAAACCTATCCAGCACAATCAGGGCGTGGCGACTGGGGGGTCTTGGGGGGGGGGCGACGCCCCCCCCCCCAATAATTATGAACTTTGAAAAGTTGGTCAAAATTTTTGAAAAGTTGGGCAAAGGAATTATTTAAATATTAAACGAAATCTTATATTATTTACAAAAATTTTAGAAAATCCAAAAAATGCGATAGGTCCGGAAAACATTTTTTACCCCTAAAATGGTACACTGACCGAAATTTTTTTGGCGACGGGAGGGTGGGGTGGGGGGAGGACGCCAAAAAAAATTTGAGAAAATTTTTTTAAACACGAAAACGTTGGTCATTTTCATTGAAAAAGTTGGTCATTATGGTATGACGCCCCCCCCCCCCAATCTGGAATCGTTCGCCACGCCCCTGGGCACAATGTATAGCTAAACGTAGCTGAAAAAGTGCTCAAAACACACTGCTAATTTCTAGATTCTAGAACTTAATACTATAAACTCATCACCTTGATACATCGCCACACAAACAAATAAAGCTAAAGGTATTTATAGAACACTTGCAATTGAAAAAGATATTATTGTTATATATAATTAAAATAGTATTAATAATAGTTTTGTTTGTGGAAACACCACGTAAATTTATTACTGCATACGGTAATAAATATGGAAAAAAATAATAATAATAATAATTAAGGCTTATTATTATTAGGCTTATTATTGCTTATTATTAATTTATTAATTATTTATAATATAATACAATATTTTTACAAATATAATACGATATTTTTACATTTTATTAATGTATCTGCAGTAATAAATTTACGTGGTGTTTCCACAACAAAACTATTATATTTTATCGCCATGCAAACATACAAAGAACTTAAAATAATATTAATATATTTAATAATATATTTAATAATAATAATAATTTATTATATAAACGTTAACATAAGTGTTATATCTATACTGGTTTTTGGCCACTGACAAAAATCGTATTTAATAAAACACACGTAAAAAATACGATATTTTTACGTGTGAAAATATCATTTGTTGTAAAACGCATTGCCACGGACGTTTTATTGCTTTTCACTGAATTTTGTTTATATAATAAACAGACTGAAAATATATGGGTGCTTGGAAATACAAGATTTATCAATGGTGTGGATCTGCAATGCAATGGCACACTGATAAATAAGAAACACACAGGAGTGTAGTGGAGGGAGCACAGGGAGTCACCAGGGCCGTACACAGCGGGTGGGCAGGGGGCTGTATTTACGATTTTTAGAATGACATTAAAATTACTGGTGAAAAAATCCTGCGTATGGCCATGGGAGTCGCCCTGGTTCAATTTTAGGGGGGGGGGGAGGCTGAGGCCCCTTTACGATTAAAGGACAATGGCAACAAAAATAATCTATAAACTCTTGTTGAAGATTTTTCATATCAGCTTAAATCTTGAAATATTTTATCTGAAAGTAGTAAGCTCTCCGCCATCTTGGATTAATCATTAACCTCATTAACTATCGTTTTTATGACGTCAGAAGTTGGGTCAGCTTTCATAAAATTACTATCTAAGGTACACTGGTATCAATCAAAAGTTTTTAAATTGTTTTTATTCATCTAATTCAAAATTTGAAATTGCGATCAAAAACGAGTTTCGGGATAAAAAACTTGCTCGAGATAAAAAACTTGCATGACCCCACTTGTGACGTAGCATGCATATCCTCAATAATCCAAGATGGCGGATAGATATATCATTGCTTTTAGTCAAAATATTGCAAGAATCAAGATATGAAACATCTGTAACTAGAAATACATGCATGCAGAAACCCCTCGCTTTTATTTTCCTAAACACCTTATAACATGAAGTATTCTAAATTACGCAATAACGCAACCACTAAAAGTTCGCCCAGAACTCTGAAACCGCTATTCATTAATAAAAAGCCTGGGTACGAGGTTGTCCCGTGTTCGTAAAGACCATAAATTTTTACGTTTTAATTAGCGAATCTGCCGCATGCGAATACTTTGAATTTACGCAATATTTGCTCCTTTGACATTGACTCTTTGAGTTAATGATGAGTATATAAAATATATTTTCTAGATTTTTCTTTCCCATACCAATTTTTTAGATTTCCAGTTTCAACATTTGCTAAATTAGTGAGAATTAGCCATCGAAATCAGCTTATTGGACTAAATCTGTTATTGATAAGCGACATATTACTCACATAAACACATGTTGTATTTCACAAAATATCCGCCTTCCATTAACGCAATTAAACTAACAGCAGGAGTTGAGATTATGTGGTTGTTGAGATTAATTGGAGGAGTTGAGATTAATATCATTGCGGTTTTATTATCTTATTGCTGGCAAGTTCAAAACTCAAAAGTTATTATTTGAGTTCAAGCTAAAACTGGTGGTTTTTGGTAGTGAACAATTCAACCAGCATATACCAATTTACGAAACACGAAATCCCAAAAATATACTTGTGAACTGGGAAGATTTCGAAAGGGCGGGGGAGGGGGCCGGTCATAATGAAATGAAAACTTTCTTTTAATTAATGTTTCGCAATCGTTAATTGGGCTACGTATAGAAACGTGAGGAAATTAATCCAAAAATCCTTGAGGCTCATACACCGACTTTCCCGAATTTCTGCCAAAAAGTTCGAAATCCTAACTACTATCTATAAAATAGCTAAAAATCCCACAAAGTAGGCAAAATCGCTTTCAAAATCCCCGAATCTCTTCACTGAAAAACTTGCCTAAACCCCTAAAATCTCTAAAAGCCTCGTACACTTTGTTCATGTAGAGTAAATATACAATACGTGAATGGCCCATAAGCGGTAAGATGAACTTAATTTCTTACACTGTGCAAAAGCTGCGAAAATCGTTCATTAAAAGACAGTTAACGTTGTCACATAACTTACACCCTGCATGCACAATCCATATGCATGATTTATCTCTGTTTTCTTCAATTTTCAGTACAATTATGACCGGTATTTGGAAATTAAATAACGAAAATAATTGAATATTCTGGTTATCTACCAGAAAAACTATATGGAGTGGAATTAGTTGCCGAAGGCGAGGTGATTACAAGCCTATATTATACCTTAAATTCAAATTGTTCACTCATAAAACAGCATTTATACAACGTGACAATGTGATTTTTTACGGTATTTCACTCAAATTCATGATTTTGCAACCCAGCGTGAGATACTATAATAGAGAGGTTAAGATACCCCGGTTTCGGTGTACGGGTACGAGTAGTGTCATAATGCGAAAAATGTGCACCTTAATTACGAATAAATGTACAGACATCGACGAAAATATTGCTAACCAAAATCATGCTACTCGTACCCGTACACCGAAACCGAATACAGGCTCAAATATTTTAAAGAGGAAACGTAAAAAGCTCAGGTATAATAAGAATTTAAACTGCGTTGTGTTCGCTTAATTTTTTAGCAAGTTTATTGGGTTCTTAGTGGGTTCTTTAACTTTCGGTATGAAAGCCCCACGGGAAATATCACTTCGGGTAATATTTCACCAAATCCCCCTCCCTCCGGGTCTAATAAGGGGCGGACCATTTGACTTTTGAGGGGGGGTGGAAGATTTCGAAAAAAAATTTCCTGCAACCCAAGGAGAAAGAAAAAAAAAACATGCAGCACACAATCGAGAAAAAAAAAATATCATGCAAAAGAGAGCGCTCAAAAAAAAATTTTCTACATGTAACTCTACTGATGCTCTTCACTTCAGTATTGTGTACACAGGCTTGCAAGATTTTGCATTTTTGAGCAGGCACATTTGCTTAAAAGAACACGGGGTGAACAGTGGATAACATCACAGGGATTCTACCGCCTTTGGAGCCTCTGACATACGATGGCCAGTGGTGTTCTCTGGCAAAATTGTTGCCCCCCCTGGGAAAATCTGGCCTTAAGATAATTATCCATGGCTGAAAACGCAGGAAATAGCATTTCCGAGGTTCAAATTTTAAAATTTTCTCGGGGGAGCATGCCCCCGAACCCCCCCAAGGTTACAGGTCATTCATATACTGTACCCTCCCCCATTTTCGAGTACTCTACTCTATCCCTGCATGTTTTAGGTTTTGGTGCAGTTATACATTCTTTGTAAGTAAACTTGCACGCTTTAGTGTGGGGAACATTAAGACATAACCATATAAAATAAAGCACAGTGAAAATTCCTTGGCCCCTCTTGGGATTCAGTTCTCGGCCTCCTCTGACTGAAACCCCCTGCTACGTCTCCGATGATAGCTATATGAAAGCCTAAAGTTACTGTAAGCCTTTATTATGAGAGGCAAAAAAAAATCCTGCGGCCAAATATATTGGGAAAAAATATCTTGCGCTGCACTTTTACAGGAAAAAAATATCTGTCTCGTTCGCCTGGGCGGAAAAAAAATTCTTGCACAGACTGAATCCCCCCCCCCTCAAAAATCAAATGGTCCGCCCCTAAGCTTGTCCAATCAGAGAACTAGGTTTGTACCACATGACCATGGTATTTTTATCAGTTATAGACCTGGAACGAGGGGTATAGTCCCCAAAAAATTACCTTGAGGGATGAAATATCCCTTCGCCCTCGGGATATTTCATCCCTCCAGATAATTCTTTGGAGACAATACCCCTCGTCCCAGCCTATAACTGATAAGTATATAGCCTTGTAAAAATCTTATTACCAATCACCTGATGCACATTTAAGTTATCTTTGCATGGGAGGACAAATGAAAGAGGCGCAGTTTTAATAACTAAGGTCAGAAACATTACAAGATATCAGTCAATTTAAGACAATGTCTGAGTGCCGAATCAAGTAATCAACTGATAAGACTTGGCAGCGTAGTGTGTGGAACAGATGCGAAAAATGCAACTATACGTTCTCTGCTGGCTGCCTTGCGATCCACTGCAGCGCTCTAACCAACTGAGCTACAGAGTCCAGTTGTCGAACTCTAACCACAAGTTCATGAATTTTTACTAGGGTACTGCCATGTTAAGGTACGGGTAAATGTCAAGATTTTGTTTGGCATTTCTTGATTGAAAAATTAGCCGAATGAACTGATTAGCCGAAAGACTTGGTATCCCCATAGGTCATAGTCTAGAACAATAATATATATCCACATGAATTAAGGGTTTTGTAGGTGGAAATTACCGAGTGTAAATTTTATATACATTCATTAGACCAAACCAGGAACATTGTTTGTCATGATGGTAACGGCGCAAGAAGATGGCGAGCTCAGTCGGCATGGCCAACGAACAATGCGGAATCTCGTAACCGTCCTCGTAATCAAATCTGAAGCTCTCTAGTAACTAACAACAACGATTAATGAACACGCATGTCAACACTTTGAGCAGATACATGCACTCTTAGCGTGCCTATTTTTTATCTCAACTAATGTCACACTATCCCGCCTGCAAAACAGCAATTAAACACAGGATATTTTAGCGCTTATAAGAACGATCAAAGACAGCATCCGTGACAAACAACACTATATGCATGATGAAAAATACGATATTGTGATATTGTTGCCCTTGGTATCATGAGGCAAAATTCACAAAAATAGGTCAACAAATCGTACACATGTTTATCTTAAGCCCGTTTTTCACTAGGCGAATTTGCTCGCGCGATGCTCCTTTTTCCTTTGTAACAGAGAAAAAAAGACAAAAATCCTTTGTGAGAAATCCCATGGGCTATTTATTGTCTTCGCGCTCATACGGCTATTATCAAATATGGATGCGCGCAAGGATTTCGAAACAGCAAGTAACAGAATAATTCAGTTTAACAACAGGGTTAAAGTCGATCATTTGAAACAAATTTTTAAGTCCGGCGCAAGTTTGAGGTTTATTCTCAAGTATATTATACGGAGATATATCCTTAGAACTCTCAGGAATTCCTGCGACCCGCGAAAGCAGAAGACTTATCCATCTTAAAGCTTCGCAATCGAACTTTGTGACCTTGGTTGTATTGATCTATTATATACTCATCAGTCATGATGGTCGAATGGACCAGAACGTCCTTTGTCCTTTCAATCAGTTTCCTTCTTCGGTAGTAGAATTCCATGCCTGTATCGTGTGAACGGGGTCGCAGTAGGCAAGAACGTAGATCCTAGGGGGGACGCGCGTCGCCCACTCTTTGGACATTCGGAATCAGCGTATAATCCATAATAAATTATGTCAGCATGATGCCCCCGTCTCCCCCTCCCATCCTATCCAATCCAAAACCTACTTTGGATTGGATTTCAGTTCTTGGTGGCAAGTCGTCCAAATTGTGAGAATTATAGACTGATTAATACAAAACAATTTAATGCCCACAAACACATCCCAACAGTAAAATCTCCAACTAGGGCTTACATTAGAGAAAATATATACTGTAATTCGATATACTGCAAACTGCAAAATTTTCTTTCTTTCACATCGTCGCGAATCAGCTGTAGTCAGGGCCATGCCAATACTAACTGGGGGAGGGTGTAGGGATATAATACCCCCATCCCTCCAACTGAACAGTCGCCAAGAGGCCCCTTCATCTTGAAAGCATGAGGAGTTTGTTGGAGGTAGGTTAAAATTTAACTTTTTGCATTTTTACCTGCTTTAGGGACCGGTCATTATTTATGGAAGGGGGGAGGGAAAAAATAAGGAGGGGGGGGGCATATGTATAAATAAATGATTAGAAGGGCGGCTATTAAATTTTTTCAAGAAAATGGGGGGGGGGGTTGCCATTGAATTTGAAGGAATTTGCTTCATAAGCGTGGTATCCATTTGGTTGTAAATGTTGCGACTAAATCATGGTCACTGATGTGAAATAGTCTGGATTTATCTTGTCTTCCGTGTGCTGTATGCAAATCAGTCTTTACTGATTGCAGAGATAAATTGACAATGTATTATTACATCAGCTATCTTGATGTGGTTAAATACATTTAAGCAAAGTTAACGGCGGATGTAGTATGCAGGCCACATCCGCTGAGGGTAGTCTGTGACGTCATATCGATCAAAGGGGGTTGTTTCGCGCCTTGCCCTTGTGATCAGTGCTTCGGTCTAGGTACACAATCTGCCATTGTATGCTTTGCCTAGCTGCAGCATGTTTAGCGCTTAGATACCTTTTCCCTACCCACCCACCCATGTTTATTCCAGAGGATTTTATCTGGTGGCATGTCATTTTATTTTATATAATTTCTATCTCACATAAAATAGGATGTATAGACCACTATATATTTTATTTCGTTTCCACCGACTTGTCAATGTGACTAGTGGCGGAGGTACTGCTCTTTTAAGGGGGGCTTTCAATTTTAAAATTTAGGAAAGAAAAAATTCCCCTCCTCCCCTTCCATAAATAATGACCGGTTCCTTACCACAACATGGTCCTTCTGCAGGACCCCGACCTAGAAGAAGGACCTGCCCGATTTATACAAAAAAATTTTAATGAAGTCATTTTTGTCGACTTTAATATTCAATGAATGACTAGAATAAATATAAAATCAGGCTTACAGGTAAACTACGTGAAGCGTTCCTCTTTTGAGTTTCTAACTGATTTGGAATTTTCCTAATTATCTTTGCAAATTTGAAAAACTCTTTGTAATTCCCTTGAGGGAATTTGCAATGTTCCTATCGGCTGTTGCAATATTCCAATGCAGAGAAACTTCCTTTTAAATGTTCCTAACTTCCTGTTCGGTTCTGAGCGTTGCCATAGGTGGATTGTTTTTAATTGTTGGCCAATTACAATGCATGTATAAAGAACAGATCAGAACAGGAAGATAGGAACTGGTAACTGAAAGTTAAGAACTACCGAAAGGAACTGAGGAAAATTGGCTTTTAGCAACATTGAAAATTCCACCAAGGGATTTGCAAGGGAGCTTTTCAAATTAGCAAAGGTGATGAGGAAATTTGTAATCAAGTAGGGAGTCCGACGCTTTACGTGGTTTAAACTTAACTACAGTTTCACAGTCAAGCCAATAAGTAGCCTGAGCCCTGCGTCTACCTGCAACGGGGGACACCAGAAAGATCGGCGCGCTACCGTGGCAGGCATATCGTCTGCAACGCAGGATGTGGCTCAAATTTCGGAACCCTATTATAAGTATTCAAATTGTATACATTTTGTTATGCGACAGCCAAAAGGCCATGGGCATGAGTTTGAGGTTCCGTTGACACGGGACGGGCATGATGATTTCGAAACTGTGCTCGTGCAATTCAGTTTCGCCTTTCGATTCGAGTTCAATAGGGGCGCATGAAACCGTAACGATTTCAACTATACAGCTAAGCCAATTAGGAATTCCCATGTAAACAAATGACAGGGAACAAATTTGCGCGACAGCTCGTGAAAATGTACAAAATAAAACACTAATCATTTCATAGGCGCAGGCGTCAGAACAAGCGCCTTTCACCTATGAGATCGTGGGTTCGATTCTCGCAATCTCATTGCCCACTCATGTGAAAACCACTCATGTGAAAACCACTCAACACTCTCCCGAAAGTCTGCCTGATGTCGTGGGTTTTCTCTGGGTGCTTCGGTGTCCTCCCACTACATGGAAAATTGACAGGGTGGGAGATAAACACAGCTAAGAAAGCAAATCACAATTATTGTAAAAGATAGAATATTCTAGGCAAAAACTATGTAATTATGTGAGCGTAACACATGTCACATGATGGAAATCGCATTTGATCATATCCACATGTAAATTAGGGTTATAGTAGTATAGAAAACTTAATCTTTTATAGTAGTATAGAAAACTTAATCTTTCATATTTTACTTGCTCTGGACGATGAATTTCAGCCGTTACTTTGAATATATATAAACGGTTTAACACTCACTCTTGTTTTGGCTGATATTTTAAGTTTAAACGAGACGATTTTCGGCAGTTTCTGTTTTTTTATACGCGGTAGTCACTTTTCGCCTTATTAAAAATTCAAACTTCATCCTGTCCGACGGAAAAGCAAAATATGCCAATTTCCTTCATCGATAGAATTCGGCACGTGTTACTAGAAAGCCGCATATATGTTTATACTATATATTTGATTTTTGCGATACAATCTTGAAGCTAGCTATGTCAACAAGTAAGTTCAAAAGAAACGCTCAGAAACCACGATCTACCGATAATATTGCGAAAAACAGCATGACTTATTAAACACAAAGGAATAACAAATGAATCGAGGCGGTACGGAAAGCGAACAAAGTGAATTTAACAAACACAAGGCGGTTCGACAACTTTTTGGCTTTTTTTGTATGACAATGCTGAATAGGGAAATAGAACACAGCAGGTGTATTGTCGAACTCGACTTCACAAGGCATGAGATTATTAACTTGCAACTAATTATAAAAAAAAAATGTTTCCACTCAGTGAGAACGCGTTCGGCTTCAGAGGGCGGTTGAATCATAACATATATATATATATATATATATATATATATATATATATATATATATATATATATATATATATATATATATATATATATATATATATATATATATATATATATATATATGTGTGTGTGTGTATTACAGTAAATAACTGAGACTGGGGTACTAAAATATCATCCATTCTCATTTACATCTGGGCACAATAGAATAGTCGGGCAGATAGAAGGGAAAAACCTACCATATCGTGGGACAATTCCAAATGTGAAAGCCTGCATTTTGCCTTCAGGGCACAATATGAAGGCAAAATGGAATTGTCCCACGATACGGTACGTTCAGTCCCATAATTTTGATCCTCTATCTGCCTGACTAGAACTGCAATATGAGAATGTAACGAAACTTTGGTTGATTGGGATGCAACTACATGAAAAATACAAGGAGAACTTCGACGTTTCGAGCGAAGACCCTTCATCTGGAAGTTCATCCCGACGAAGGGCTTTCGTTCGAAACGTCGAAAGTCTCCTTGTATTTTTCTGATAGTTGCATCCCTATCAACGACGTTTTGTTATTACCGGTACTAGACCGTTGAACATAATACGAGAATGTATTCAGTAAATTTGCTCGATAATAGACACTCCCTGAATTTTTAGAAACAATAGCTTGAAACCGAGACGGAAAATAATCGAAACGAGGCTCCAGTCACACGACACCCAATTTGTTCAGGAGTAATGTCAGCTCGGCAGAAAATTCCCCCCTTTCTTTTTAACAGTTTCGTTTTGAACTGTCTCCTTATATTTTTCAGGTAGTTGCATCCCTGCCAACCGGAAAGCATGTTCGTTTGAGTTTGTCACACTATCGTAATTTTAAGTGTTAAGGCCCATTTCCACTCAAGAAAAAATTCCACGGACAGAAAATTTTCCGAAAATGTCATTGTTAAAAGTTGAAAATTTTCCACTTCAAAATTTTTTTCCCACGGAAAATTTGTGTCGGCCAATCACATTTTACAAAATTTTCTTTCCGCGGAAAATTTTCTTGAGTGGAAATGGGCCTTTAAGATATTCCTGGAACCGTTATTCGTTAAATTATTAAATTCGATGTCGTGACAAACGGTAACGTGCAACTGGGGCGTACAGGTAAAGTAGTTTTCATTGACAGCCAGCAAATTCGGGAGGTTTCTAGCATGCTTGTAATAATAATAATAATAATAATAATAATAATAATAATAATAATAATAATAATAATAATAATAATAATAATAATAATAATAATAATAATAATAATATTGTATTGGGTATATGTTTACATAAAAACACGATGGAGTGAAATATATGTATACTGATTTTAAGTATATGTCACTGTTTCTGACCTGGAAAAACATCACAACCGTGGCTTGCGAGGTTGTACTCGAAACGACAGTGTATGTATTTTTGGCGGGAACTCCCTCATTTACTATCGGCTTACAAATCGGAATTCAAAACGGCACTATTCAATTTCAACGAGTTGGAATGTGTATTTATCAAGTTTTCTGGTGTACACGGCAACTATCAAACAATTTGTCTTGCTGGGCATATTCATCCTCAGCGGGACGTATTTTGAATTTTTGAGGCGAATCCAGTTAAAACAATCCACGAATATTAATCTTTCGGGAAATATTAGTTTTCATTCTTATTGCATGCCTATAGGTAATAAGTGTCTTCATAATAGAACTATTTGCATTTTAACTATATTTGATAACATGCAGGAAATATTTACATATAAAAATAGAAGTTCTCTCTTTTAAACAACAATGGCCGGCTACGTATACCATACAGATTCCACGCTGCATGTTTATGGCAAAACTATTTCTTCCAATTTCTCACGATTTTTTCGGCTATAAGTTAATGAATTCGTAGTGACTCCTATTTCACTTTGTACTTGTAACAATTATATTGTTTCACGAATGCGCTGGATGTTGATTCCCATCAGCCAGAAAAAGCATGCATGACTTTGACATTTCTACTGATTAAATTTCAATTAAACTCCTTCGCTCAAACCATTATTTTAATATTTTTCTTGTAGAATAGTATATCAGTATTGTATACACACCGACGCTGCTGAACTAAAGTAAGATATATTCTCTTCTATATGGCATATAATATACAAATATATACATATGTACTGTACTGAATAGCTTACAGACATGCAGTGCTAAGCGCTTTTTGCGAGTTTAATAAATCGAATTAGTTGGCGTGTATTTGTGCACACAGTGCCAATTATTATCTTGTCATCTTGGCAGTCCCATGATATGTCTCATGCAATAAGCCCATTTATGAAACATGTAACTTTCGATAAATGATATGCCTGATTTGTCGATTTTGCATTCACGGAGTGTGACGGTGCATTTTCCCCGTTATGCTGTGGTCCGTAGCACGATCTGAAAGGCAATGTGCTCTACTCATTTTGTATCGGACTCACTGTACCGCGTGTGATTTTGCGGTGATATTGAGTTTTACCGCATGTATTGATATATGAAAGAAATCGCGATTAAATTTGCGCTATTTTATTGCACAATAATAAATTCCTTTGTCATATATGTCACCATAGCTACTCCTGAGTAATATTTCATGAGAAATTGGCAATTTTCAATTAATTTTGGGTTTTTTAAAATTATCCCTTTAAATTTAATAAGGTTACAAAAGAAAGTTACAGGCACACAGATATTGTGTATATTAAAACAGCACGCATCGAAATAACTTTTCATTCAAATTCAAAATAAACCGAATTTAAAATTTATGAATAATTGATGCTTGTGATGTTACTCTGAGACTGAGTGTATATCCACACCGGGCATGCTTGAAAAATATGCTTGGCCACGGTGGGAATTATTCGTCATTGGCATTGGAATTTCTCATCTTTCATAATACTTTATAAAAAAATGAAAATCGTAACTTTGTTTATTCGGTCGAAAATTGTGAAATCGTAAAACCTGTGCTTATATTCCAATTTCATGCGTTCTCTTCTGAAATAATCACTAAATGTTGTTAGTGGTTAAGTATATGACATCACATGTAATCGTCGAAAGTGTTTCTATTTTAGAGAAATTTATAACGTTATCACATGCACCTACTGATTTTGTTAAAATTTGCTACATTCTTTTTAAAAATCTAATGATCCGCTAATTTAACAAAACCCATTGCGGTTTAAACGAATAATTTACGCAATTTCTCAATCAATTACTCGTGCATAGCCACAGAGAGTGGTGTTTTAAGATCGATAGAAGTTAGCACATTACACATGCCTTTATATAGAACAGCTATTGACCAATACACGAAACTACATACAACCGAACTTTTTGAAACATTCAATAAGTTGTTTATAGAGCCATCTATAAAGTCACCTTAATCGAAACTAGTGCGCCTATTGCTATATATAAAGAAAGTTGCTTGATATTATAGTTAAAATGTCATATTGTCCGCGCAATGAATCATATACATAGTCATAAATTTGCAATACAGACCCACTGTGGGCTTTAGTCAATTCTCCATTTACAGTTCCGTACTTCTCTGCTGTGGTTCACCGTCTATAGCGGGTGCGTCAACTAATTGAGCACGATTATCGCTTTCTTTTCGGTGCTGGCGATAGTCGGTTTGAGCCCTCAAATGTGTAAAGTATGTGCGAAGAGTCTCTGCCTTCCAGCAGACGTCTCGCAAGGCGCGAACAATTTTCACTACCTCTAAGCGGTACTCTTTGCTCATGATAATCAGAATGACGGGGTTGACAGCGCTGTGTGCAAAAAACAGTGAAACAAACAGCGCGTACAAGAGGTTGTGGTCTCCTCCTGCACCAAACTGCGCGGCCAGGGCGAAGGTAGTAAACGGAAGAACACAACAGCAAAACGCAAGCACAATAATGACCAACATCTTCGCCACTTTCTTACTTTGTTCCACAAGCGAAAATACTGATGTCGTAGGCTTGCCTTCGCTGCTTACGAAACTCGTACGACGTGTTTGTAAACGCTGTAGCGACTTAGCGATACGGATATAACAGAACGTTATAATACAAGCAGGCAGAACGATGCATGCTATACTCAAAAGGACGTGTATCTTTTGTTCCGTATTACTGCTCCATTCTGGGTCACAGAAAATAAACCGACCATCTCCTGTCTCGTCGATCAGCTGCATGACAAAAACCATTGGTAGGCCGACGAATAAATATCCAACGATCCATATGCTGACAATGATGATACGCGCATGTTTTGGGTTAGGCTTCGTTTTAAATGGGCCCGTGATGACCCAATAACGCTCAATGCTGAGTCCAGTCACTGTCATGATCGCAACAAATACGAAGACATCTCGGAGCGGGTATAAAAACTTGCATGGAAATTCCCCAAACGGCCAGGACGTGAAATGCGTTATCATATCCGTTGGTAGCGCAACTAGGATAATTGCCAAATCTGCAATTGCCAAGTTTATAATATAGTACGTACTTCTTGTACTGCGATGTGTCCGATGTTTACAAAGTTGCGAGGCAGCCATGAGAACAAGGACATTTGCAACGAAACCAACGACTGCGATGAGGCAGAACAAACACAACTGAAGTACAACTGATCCCCATTTCTCCCGAGAAATTATACTCTCATTCATATCAGGCCAATTTGGTTTTGCCGTTGTAAAGTTCATCTTGAATAGTATTCCACTGTAAAACATTTTTGCTGTTTAGATATGTAGGCAGGACTGCATTAACGTTTTAAAAGATACTATTTTGGGTAAATCTAACGACGATTTTCTAAGCCCTCTTCACGCTCGCAAGTTAACATGCTATGTCTAATATGAGAACGGTCCCTTTGCTTTCTTATCAAATTAGCGTAACAGCATAGATTATCGGGCAGCTGTAATCCTCAAGCCAGTGCTAATTGGTTTATAATTTCTGCGTTATGCACTAGCATTAGAACAGTTCGAGCTTTTCGTTCCGTCTTTTCGACAGGAAATCTTGAAAGGGCAACACTCAAGAGCTGGGAACTTGACCTGTCATACTTATCGACGGTTGAACTAAGGTTTTCAATGCATGTGTCAACTGCGAGCTTTGATAATACGCATTATAAGGACAAAGCGCTGAGAAACGGAGACAAACACTTAACGTAAAACTGACAAGGATAGAGAACTCGAGAAGCACTTACCTTACTAGAAATTTAATCCCTCTTAAATCTGCTGTGGTAAACACTGAGGATGAGAAGTGAATGACATACAGTGACCGCTTCCTTCAGCTCATAACATGCCAAATCAGTATCCCGAGACAACAGCTTTAGTTTCAGCTGCTTGATTAATCTCGCTCTTTGTGTGATGTTTATCCGTAAATTCTGCAGGAGTTCTTTCTTCACAACAGCGGGTCATCAATCGAGCAACGTTAATGTTTTTATGCTGCTAAACGTTCGATGTTTGTCATGACAAAGCGTTTGCCTCGCATTGCTTTGCGCGAATAAGATTGCTGAGATTAGCGTGCTGACGTACAAGATTATATTGCACGCAGTTGCTTGGTTATTTTACAATCCTCCGCTTCCTGTGTTTACGAGTGACGCACGCTGATTGGCTAATCGCACTGGCTGCGAGGAAGAGATAACCGACTCTTGACAAGAAGCCTGTGCTTGCTAAACTGCCACGCGTTAAATTTCCTTATAATCTGAGCAACTTGGGGAAACCCACGGACATCCGGAACGGAATTACACGTTTAGCACAAGCGCCATGTCTATACCATTAATTATTTTTTCTGTTGCTTCAAGCGATCCTTATCCTTAAATAATTTTGCTTTATCACTTGTCTTGCATATTTTACTCAAGTGTCTGGGGAAAAAAACAAGCGTATCAACTAGAAGGCAGTTTTCATCAAAATGAGTGTTATCTGGGAGGTTGTGAGTATTGATCAAAATCTCGCCGTGCCAGAGATAGTTTTCAATCAACAGACGCCTACATTTAGCCTACACATCACTTTACAGTGCGACGAAACTGTTGTCTTCTTCCTTGCAAATCGCAGTAGGCCCGTGGAGAAACAGTTATTTTGATTCCTAACCTCCGTGAAAACACTTTGAATTGAATTTGAAGCCATAAACAGAACACATGCGAATATGGGGCGAACTAGATTTTTCCGACCTTATATAGAATGCGATGTAACAGCTAGATTCGCTCACAGTTAATCGCTATATGAATACTATTAAAGTATGCATTACTGCATAATCAATACAGTCACTTGGATATTTGTCCAAAAGCTAGAAACAGTCCGTAATTTAATGAAATAAAGGGGGAAATGAAAACATCCTGTGTGAAAACCAAGATATGGACTAATACAAGGCGTAAATTTCAATTTCCGAATTGCGGTCATATACATGCCTACAAAAATAGCCTGAGAACGAATCGTGTTAAATTGTAAATTTGTGAGTTTAGGCAAGTGTGAGTCTAAGCGCCTTGGCGTATATCACTATAGGGAATTTGGCAACAAACAACGGCGGAAAACAAAAAAATTTATAATATGTATATTTGAGCCAAAATACATTACTAAACTTTATTTGCCCCCTATAAAAGTGCTTATCTTTCTTTTAAATAACACTTAGCATTGTGTAAAAATATTCAGTGTTTCCCGGTTATTTTTCACATTAAAAACACTCCACACGTGGTGCGCCAACAGTTAAAACGTTCAAAGCAGTTATGAGCCGTGAAAATAATGTAAACAACTAGGCTTCGGCCCGGATTCGCGACGCGATCTTGAAAGTAGTGACTAGACAGACTAGTGTTTTCACTATTGATCATTGTGTTTGCCCTACTTACAAATTACCTATATAGGGCGGAATTACTAGGAATTCGCTATTGTGCTTACTCCACTTGGCAACTGACGGATGGCGTCATGAACCCCGAAATGGCGTATTAGAAAGCTCACTGGGAGAACTCGTTCAAATACAACTTATAGTCGCCTTTGTCGTTGAGCCGGTACAATTTTCATTGTTGCCGATAATCACGCTTTCATATATGTATAGACTATAGTCTCTTATAGCGACTTTGACACCTTTGCCGCGAAACTAGTCACTATTGTATTTTAGTTTTACAATTTAACTGTTTTAAATGTACGTCTTAGTTAAGGCCATATCTTGGGGGTTTTCAACTGGATGTTTTCAAATTTTTTTTTATACAATCACACAGGCTATACATCAATCATATATGCAATTTACTTCAATTCAGTTCCGAAATTAAGTGAGTAGTAGAAATGTGCTATCAAAGACAAAGATGAACTATCATCAGTTTTTCAAAACCGAATTGGAACAGACCTGACACTCCTTACCGTTATCAAAATTACTTTGATAATACGTCTCTATTACAAACTTGATTCCAACCCACGGTATATGCATGTGTATAAAATAAATATTGCCTTAGCTTATTCTCATACTTGAGTGCTACCAAACTTCATAAATTAAATTACACTGTAAAACTAGCTTCAGCTAGACTGGTTTTATTCACTACTAACTGTACACCGGTGGTACTGATAAATTGGTAATACTTACATGGTTTTATTCAGTCCGGCGAACACTAGTTGAAACCGATTATTATTTAACAATTATTCGCCGAAGGCGAGGAGTGATATTTACCGAGACGAAGTCGAGTTAGTGTTGCGATGTTTCTCACTTGTACACGCACGCTTTCGAAAGGGCTTCCTGTGTGACTTTATTACTTTATTACAAAGATTGTCAAAGTTGTTTTTCTCGATTTCTGCTCAGAATATAAAAACAATGCGGATGGGATGACTTTTTCACTAGACTTAAAATAGTTTCTGTTTAGCATTAATTTGTTCAGGAAATGGCTCAGAAAATTGGTAAAGTAAAATGTAAAACTGATTGCTCGAATGCTTTTCACTTTACACGTTTCGAAAACACAATACAGCGGCAGGACACCATACAGCACAATGAAAACATGACATATAAAAATAAAATAGTATCGTTATAAATAGTATCGAGGCTTAACTCGAAGATTTGCTACCCCCGTCAAAAGAAATAGTATCGTACAAATTGAGATATCTATATTTTAAAAGTATATCACGGCAAGGTTTTTCCCAACAGTCGGGATCATAGTTTTTGCTATTTGTTCTAATTGAATGTTTTGGAGTTTTAAATATTAGCTAGTTTTACTAATTGTTCGTCGGAATATATGCTTGACACAGTAACATAAAGGAATCCTACCTTTCAAGTTAAATACAACATTTTGTCCTTCTTTCGCCAGTTTTTTGGGGACAATTGTTTCCAATATTTCATCGATTTTGAAACCAAATTTGGAAAATCGTCCTTTTTGAAAATCATTATTTACTAGTCCGCTGGTAAATAATGCGTCAAATTTACCAGTCAACTAACCAATCAGAACGCGCGAAAGCTCGTTCAGTTGATATGCAAAATTTATACTAATTCCCGATAATCACCGAGGCTGAGACGAATAATTGTCAGTTTAGTATATTTTTATACAAGTCTTTTGCGTTTTTTTGGCCGACTGAATTTATTTTACTGTAATTTCCCTTATTTCTCAAGTTTCTCAGTAACTTCCACAAAACGGCTAGCCGCCATTTTGTCATTTTCGGTTTTGTTAGTATTCGGGCCTGCAGGTGAATATTAACTTCATAGTATTTTTGCACAAGTGAACATAACAAATCCTACACGTTGATTGGTCAAATTTGAAGTAATAAGCTGTTATATTTACCTACAGGTGAATATAACAAAACAGAAATTTTCAAAATGGCGGCTACCCGTTTTGTGGAAGTTTAGTGACAAAGCAACATAAGCGAAATTAAAATAAATTCAGTCTCAAAAAAACACGAAAGCTTGTGTAAAATTACTAAAACAATTATTCGCCTCAGGCTCGGTGATTATCGGGGAATATTTACCTCGACTTCGTCTCGGCGAATATTCCCCGATAATCACGTCGCCTTCGGCGAATAATCAGTGTACAGAGAAATATGGGACCGAGATTTTTTTGTACAGACCGAGCGCGTAGGGCGAGTTTTGTACAAAAAGACCGAGCAAGCGAGCAAATACCGAGCAAGCGAGGTTAATAAAAAGTTTATTATATGGCATTTATAGGCATTTATATACTTGAAAAAAACCCCAGAAATGCATGATTTGAAATGCTTATTAGTACCATGGTACACATTTGGTCGAAGAACTGAAAAAATACCAATGTAATCTCGAATGTAATTCCCTCTGTTCAGCTAAAAACCGTTCGCAGATATCTTATTACTAACAAATTAAATTATAATTTTCAAATTTTTAATCAGTTTTGCTGTTTTATTTAATTTTAAAATGAATGCGTTTGTTTTATATAAATGGACCGCTGGTCCATTGCGGAAAAATAATGGACCGCTGAAAGTGATTCTCGGCCAATCACGGTCCGCCATTTCACCGGAAGTGATGCTTGCCATATGATAAAACCACTGATCTGAAAAGTAAGCCGGAAGTCACCGGCCACCACCCGATTCTGGGGCTCCACTTTTGTATAGATATGTATTACAGTATGGTAGTTTTTCGCGTTTTTTGCTTTGGCTACGTTTCTGACCGGGCCAGTTTTACAATCACAAAGATAGAAGCATACTGAGAAGAATTTTGAGCAAACAATTTGGAGTATTATGGCTTTATAACGCCGCGAAACGGGATTTACAACTTTGAAGGAGTGGAGAGCCTCAGACTTTGTTTATCAACACGAGCTCGTTTTGCTACTTTCATACAAAATCAACTCAAAATATACAAGAATTACTGTTACTGCATGGACGAATATTCTCAGGAAATTTGAAGAAATGAAGCAGATACATTGTGAACAAATGCGTACTGAGGCCGTTTTAAAATCCCTTGAGGCTTGAGGCTACTTTTGCTATTGATGAATTATTAAAAGAACAGTTTTCAGTTTTCAATGTCAATTTTGTCACTTAAACAAACCTGTTCTCTTAACCCATCAATAACAACCCACCAATATATTTTGAGTTGATTATGCATGAAAGTAGCAAAACGAGCTCGTGTTGATAAACAAAGTCTGAGGCTCTTCACTCCTTCAAAGTTGTAAATCCCGTTTCGCGGCGTTATAAAGCCATAATACTCCAAATATTTTGCTCAAAATTCTTCTTGTATGCTTCTACCTTTGTGATTGTAAAACTGGCCCGATCAGAAGCGTAGCCAAGGCAAAAAACGCGAAAAACTACCATTATACTGTAATTATACAAATCTATACAAAATTGGGGCCCCAGAATTGGGTGGCGGACGGTGACTTCCGGCTTCATTTTGCATACTATATAGATGCGTTATCCAGTCTTATTTCAGATCAGTGAATAAAACAGCTTAATACGTCAAATTTGAGCACTCAACTAGTGTAGGATTTGTTATATTCACTTGTGCAAAAATACTAAAGCTTTGATTGGGATTGCTTCCATATTCCGGCCATTTGCTGCACGGAAGTCTATCAATCATTGGGCTCAGTGGCTCAATTTGCATAATTATAGGGATATGATCGAAGTTTTTCTTTATAGTTGAAAGAACCTTGGTACGTATTTTTGGCACAAAAATGCAAAACGTTGCTGAATTAGAATCAGTTTATTTATATCAAAGACAAAGTTCACAGTCACAGAGATATAAGTTCGGAGAGTTTATTTATATTATTGTCCAACAATATTTGCAAACTGATCTGGCAGAATACTCAGGAATTTCAGTATCATGTATTCTATATTTGAATAGCCTGAGAATACTGTTGCTTATTGACAGTATATATGGCCAGTCGTCTGTCAGTGGGTTTATCCTTCAATCGATTAGTCAGGCTTCCCTCTTCGCCTTCGGAGCCATAACAACTCCAAAAACAAATAGTACCCTGAGCCAACAACAACGAGGGTAACAACTACACGAGATATAGTATCTATTTCGAGCGGGTAGCGGATAAAAAGAGCGCGGGTCACGGGTAAAAATAGAGGGTGATTAAAAAGGACTTCAGAGATTTGGATTCTTGCACTTCACTTGGTGGAATTAATATTAGAATGTTAGGGTTTGTAATCCAAGTGAGTATATATACATTTTAAGACCTAACCAGGAACGACTGCGAAAAATGCAGCACAAGGTCCTCTGGTAGGAATTGAACCTACGGCCCTGCGATTCCGGTGCAGCGCTCTAACCAACTGAGCTACAGAGGCCAGCTGTTGAGCTGTAAGAAGCGGGTTAAAAGGAGCGGGTAATTAAAAAAGCGGCAGATAATTTCCCCAGGAGCCAAGCGCCGGTGGGGAATTTTAAAGTAAAAATAATTTTTGTATGAAAGTGTAAACAACATGAGGGCCATTTTTACTGATACATGAAAGCAAACTATGCTTGCACTTCACTTAAAAAAATCTCGAAAATTCTATCTAATGTTAAATGTCAAATAACAAACACAACACATTTTACAGATATTTAACAGTCTGAATATGACTTACTATGACGTGCTAAAAATACGTATACACTAGCACAACTACGTTTTTGGGTCATCAAATGGACAAATATTTATTATAACACAAGTGTTACTCAAAAACTTGATCTACAGTCGGTATCGGCTATTGCCTCTCCAAACTCCATTTATGTATCACTGACTCGATAGAGCAAAGCAAACCATAAACCATTTCTTACTATAAATTTATCCGAATTCAATTTTTCGGATTTGTGCTCCTACCCGTGAGATGTTTTTTAACGGGGTTTTGTCAACCTTTAAACTTTAAAATTATTTATTAGTCAATTTTCGGCAAAAAAATCGATTTCTAAATTTCGAACTTTCCTTTCTCAAAAATCCCAGAAAAATCCCAACTGCTTCAAAAAATCCCGGACTTGGCAACGTTGATATATAAAGAAACCTCGGCACAGGCTGAATTAAGTGATTATACCAGCGATGAGCACCTGGGAAAATTACCCGCTCCTTTTACCCGCGACCCACTCTTTTTACCGGCGACCTGCTATCCCCGCTCTAAATAGATAATCCCCAACTATATATACACATGCAACAGGATTTTACTATTGGCATTTCACTCGAATCATAATTAATAGAAGAGACATGGTTTTGAAACTCAATATACCTTAATAAGCGTTATTTAAGTTAGTCAACATTTATGCAAAAATGTGGTACTTCGCTGTCACGTGCGTATCGTATTTTCGACGAACCATTAGTGGCAATTTTTAATTAAGTTGTTCATGTGACGGATAGATAACTTTCCTAAAACATTGCTACTGGTTGGTTATAGGCAAAAATATTAGCCAGATAACTCAGTATGCATGTGTGATATATTGTAATTCTAACTAGTCTCCAAACCATCTCTTCTATTAACTTAGCCGGCCTGCGTATAGCAGGCGTATGAACGAATGTTGAAGGATTTTGTACATGGTAATTTCAAACCCAACTATACAATATATATAACGACTATAATTTATAATATTTGATCCGTGGTCAGGCGCTTCTCTCTATATATGACTTCTCTATTTGCCAGTGGAACCGCCATAGATTTTATTTTAGAGGGCGCAAATTTGTGAGTCACAATTCCAGGGGGTCCCTCGGGTGTGTTCTCCAGGAAAAACTGAATTGAATTTTTGTCTCTGAAACGGCATTTCCCGGATTGTGGAGGCACCTGAAGAAAAACAACCCTTGATTTCAGAATTCTTCACATTGAGTGCATGGTCACATCATCATGGATAGCCGTTAAAAAAGGGATAGGAAACATGTACAACTGACGCCAGCAAACGTGACCTGTTTGAAATTCATGTCAAGAATAAAACGCCGGAATATACAGTAAAGTATAGTAAAGTTTACTGCGTTCTTCATCCATTTTCCTATACATGAGTATATGTTTTCACATTCGAGTAGCTGTATTGAGATTCAAGGCAGTTTCTTTGTCTTTTAAACCCACCTATATGGGCCCATGGATCATAAAAATGCTGGCCATGGAGTAGTAAGAAACTGAAACTCACGCTCACACATGATGTTTTCCCGTACGTATTAAGGCCGGATAGCGCTATGCACCGGATATATGGCGATTTTTTGAAGCCTTCTAAAACTGGCCGGTTTTGGTATAACCCAGGTTAAGTCATAGTATTAATAAATTGGAGGTTTTTTTAATTTTTGGGCTCTATATCAGTAGTTTTATAGCTTTTAAAGCATTTTTATGCCGGTTGAAAATTTGACTATCATGCCGAGGTGGATAACGCTGTCTGGCCTTCGTATACAACCAGCCCCTGATGTTTTCAGCGTGCTGATGGCGTCTCAACCTTGTTGAAAATTATGAAATAAATGCAAACAATTCCACGTTTAACAGTAATACAGCTGAGTATTTCAGTAAAAAAATGTAAGAATACAACCATGCCTCTCTACGATGGAATGTCTAAATATTGTTGGTCATTTTCAGGGAACATCTCAATCATTAGGATTTAGGCAGTAAAATACGAGATTAGAATATGGAGAGGCTGAGAAAGCATAAATTTGGTAAACACATTCTCTGACTACTTATTAATCATAAACAATATAAAAAATAATTTTAAAATAATAAATTATTTATTAACCACGCACCCTTTTCATGACTTTGATTAGTATTTATTAAATACGTTCTCTGGCTTATTATTATTCATTAAAATTAATTATTAAATATGCGTTACAAATTTCAAATTATATGAGTCAAAAGTAGTTTGTGTGACGCCATATGCAATTTTTTGATTACGAAAGTCAAAAACTTAAAGCAAAGACAAACAGCATATTTACTTGAATACTTTGCCTTATACTATATATAGGACAGGCAGGTTTAAAAGACAATGAAACCATATTTTGAGTCTCAATATAGCTAACTTTGCTATAAACTGTGATATCACGAATTTTAAATAGGTCACGTCTGCTCGCGTCAGCTGTTTCCTATCCATTCTTATCTATCCATATATAAAGGTAAATATTGCTCGTTTAGTTTTAGATTTTTACTTTTTTAATTAAGGAATTGGCGTCACAAAAACTACTGTTGAATTTGTGACGCGTATTTCAGGTTTTCACTGTCTAACACTTAATATATACGTTCCCTGAAAATAACCAACAATATTCCATCGTAGAGTGGCATGGTTGTATTATGGTTGTACTGTATGATGACAATTTACACCCCTTTTTCCCATCGAATATGATAAAACAACAATCTGAAAAACATTCGGGGGGGGCACCCCCTCCTCCCCATTATTACCGATTATTATCGTCTTCGAAGATCCGCTTTTTTTCATGCTGGTCGTGTGCTATCTTTTGCTGAAATCGCTCATCCTGAACGTCTTCAACCAACCTGGCTGTACTAGGTCTATAGGTGTGTTCGCAGTCGCCGTTTCATCAGCAGCTCTGCCTCGGCCACTCCGGTAGTTGTGCGGGACGTAATCATGTACTTTAACAGAAATGGAGACAGTCTAGTTCTGATTGTACCACCTTTCATTTTCTCCATCCCCTTCTTGAACACTCTTATTGCTTGTTCCACTTGCCTATTTGAGGCCGGGTGATAAGGAGATCCATGCAGTGTTGTGTTTGATTCCACTGCATTTCATAAAATGTTGGAATTCATGACTTGTGAAATTTGGACCACTATCTAAGCACAGTAACTAGCAACCCATGTGTTGCAAATATATTTCTCAGTTTCTCGACGGTAGCCCAAATGTTGTTGATTTCATTAAATGGACTTCGAGGTATTTAGAATGAGCATCTAAAACGACTATAACCATTTCACCGTGGAAAGAACCAGCATAATCAATGTGCAGTCGACGTTGACCAGGCCATTCCCTTGGATGGAGGGGTGCTGAGACAAAGGCTGCCTGGTGTAGTTGACATTTGTTGCGACCTTTCACTTCCTTCTCAAATTCAGCATCCAAGCCAAGCCACCAAACATAACTTCTTGCCGTTAAAGCTTTCATACGTGATACACCCGGATGAGCTTCGTGGAGTGCTGCTAATATTTTTGATCTCCCTGGTGGCGAAATTACCACTATTCTCCCCCAAAGGAGGCACCCATCCTCGACACCGAGTTCCAACTTCCGTCTCGCATAGAGTTTCAACGGCTCTGTCTTTAAGTGTCTTACACGTTGTCTGACATTGGCCAGCGTTCTAATGTACGCCGCACTGCTTGCGACAACACTGGATCACGTTTGGTCCAGTCCTCTATTTCAGCACCAGTTACTGGGGTTTCTTCCAAGTGATCCATCAATAATATTGTCTCTCCTGGTTGAGGGATGTTGCAAGGCATTTCAGCAAGTGGTAATCTGCTCAATGCATCTGCAATATCATTCTGCTTTCCAGCTTTGTACCGTATGGTATATTCCTAAGCTGCCAGGGGGGAGGGCCCACAGCCAGACTCGTGGTGCCGCAAGGGACATCTTTCGTCCATCTCAAGAGACTCTATAAGGGCTTGCGGTCTGTGTTGAGAATAAATGGATGTCCGTACAGGAAATGATGGAATTTTTTACTCCAAAAATGATGGCCAAAGTTTTCTTCTCAACTGTCGAATAATTTCGTTTGGCTGAATTTAACGATCTTTATGCATAACCTATTGGCTTTTCACTGCCATCCGGTAACTGATGAGACAAACCTGCACCTACGCCATACTCAGAGGCATCGGTTCCCAACATCAATGGTTTGGAAGGGTCAAAATGGACAAGGGGTCAGCGCATTGTTGTTGTTCCGTGTTCACTGCAAAGGAGCCCCTTGACGAAACTTGTGTAGAGGTTCCAATGTTGTAGCCACGTTAGGTAATAAACGATTGTAGTAATTCAACATTCTGCGGTGCAGGAGCTTTGTGGATGGTTTTCGACTTTTTCAATCACAGGTCCAATTCCACTACCACGTACTGATACGATATCCACAGTAGATGACTTGTGATACCATAAACGCCCACTTACTCTTCTTCAAACGCAGACCTGCGGTGGAAAGCCTTGTCAACACTGCAAACGGTCGTATTGGTATGGGCCCTTGTGTGTATTTATGACTGTATATTGTTTCGACTTAACTTCATCTAACAGCAGCTGCTGGTATGCTTGGGACATGACCAGTTTTGTGAACTTTTGGCTGCCCCCTAGGGTAGTGAGTAAGTCTTCGGTCTTAGGAGTTGGGTAATTATCCAATTTTGAAGCCTGGTTAATAGTGCATTTATGCAAAATATAGTTTGCCATGTTCAATTTAATTATTTTCATCCAATTGCGACCAAACAGGTTCGAACCTTGACTTTGCACCACCAAAGCTAGCAAGTGGCATTAATTCTTCAGTTTCTCGTAACTCACGGGAATAAAGACTTCCCCAAGAACTGAAATCTCCTGTAATCTGTTTCTCCTGTATATGTAGTAAGGACTGCAGAGGAAGGACATACTAGTAGCAAACTCCTCTTAATGCATCATAAGTAGCTCCGTTTATTATTGTTTTTGTTGCACCTGTGTATATAATCAGAGCGACTGGTTTTCCTGCAATTTCAACTTCAATTTTTACTGAACTGTCCGTTATATTCATGTCCGTTTTATATGTAAGTTATATTCATTTTCTGCACTCTCCTTGGTAAACTATCCGTTTGTCTTACTTGAAACAAAGCTATATTCATTTTCTGCACTCTCCGTCGAGTTTACCAGATGTGTTTCCTGTTTTACATCTCTTCTTCGGGTCCGTACACCTCCGAGTGTTGCTGTCGTTTCGATCAGCTGTTTGTCTCCTGCATACCTTGGCAATGTGGCTCAATTTCTGACAAATAAAACATCGCGATTCACGAAAACGAAATGAAATAGCTTGATGTTTTCCCCCACACGATAACGTACAATAATTTTGCCTGTCCGTATCTCCTGATTACTGCGATGGTTGACCCTCATTAGCTTTGTTTACTTTCAATAGAGGCCGATCTTCGATGTTGTTTTTCGCACTTAAATCTTCGAGCTATTTTGCCGAAGCCTCGAAGGCTACAACTATCTCCACTGTTTTTTATGCATTAGATCATTATTCACACCAGACACGAGACCATCGCGTATCATGTCCTCCAGAGTCTCGCCAAAATGACAATATTCCGACAGCTTGCGTAATTCTGCTACAGTATCCCGTAATACTTTCGCGTTCTCGCCGTTCTCGATTATGAAATCTAAATCGCTCGACAATCACATTTGGTGTACTGTATGGATTAAATACCCTTCCAACGTATCCACGATCTCCTTTAGGGTCAGTTCTTGGTCCATTATTATTTCTCATTTATATAAATGATTTCCATCTTTGTTCAAACCTTTTTCAATTTCATTTATTTGCTGATGATGCAAATTTGTTTTATAAAAACAAGAATATTGATATATTAGAAGAAAATATAAATAGAGAATTAATAAATATACATGCATGCATGACTGGTTATGTGCAAATGAACTGTCACTTAAACCTGCTTCACACTGGTCGTAATTCGTCGGCGATCTATTGTATTCTTTTCCGTCATTTCCGATAGACAAAGCATTTTACTCACCAACGACCACAGACAATAGAAATCCTCGATTCTTACGACCAGTGTGAACCAGGCATTGACATAGAAAAATCTAATTTTGTTCTTTTTCACCCTCCACGAAAGAGAATTAATCCAAGTTTTCAATTGATTATACATAATGATTTCGTGGGGAAGGATTGCTGTATCAAGTATCTTGGAATCTTTAATTTTTTTTATTGTCATTTAAATTAGAAAACACATATTGAGTACATAGCTAAGAAAATAAAGAGAAATATAGGAATTTTACCAAAACTTCGTTATTATGTTGACGAAAAAATTCTCATCAACCTTTATTATGCATTAATTTATCCATTTCTTTTATATTGTGTGATTGCATGGGCTTCTATCTATTAGTCTAGGACCTGTATATGAGTTTGTATGCATTTCATTTAGGACAGATAATCTCAACTGTTTTAGGGCAAGTTGACCATGACGGTCAACATGGTAACGCTGCCCGAACCCCAATCCGGGACGAAACGTCCGAAACTGACCACACACAAAAACGACGCTTTCGCCATACTGCTATCTACCAAACCATAAAAGCTTTGGCTATTCTGAGGTGCTTACATGGTTCAGAGATGGTACTATTGGGGGTGGTCATTGGTAAGTGTGAAATGCCTAGCACTAATATTTCACAAGAAAATGGCCATGCAATAATCATAGTTAAACGTCAATTTGTGGCTTGCAAATTCAGATAAACAGCAGTGGACTTACATTACCTTTTTCCCTAAATCTTTTTGATAGAAACATAAATGGTACTTATTTAAATATCTTATCACTGGTTTGGTGTAAAATAGTTAATATTTTCTGACCAAAATAATAATTTGAAATGTGCCTACCTCCTGCAAATGGACGTATTTGGCCAAGTTCTCGACTTTACTCCGCTGTTTATCGGCGATCTCGTCGATATCCTACAAAAAATGTAAATCATCTCAGACATAATGGTATCAAGAACATTTTAAACAAGTTTCAACTTGGTTTCAAGTAGATCATACCTGTTTAACCATCGACAAGGTAAATCCACAACTTTGTCCAAATTCGGCGCCATTTTGTCATCCCATGTCGCTTGTTAACAATTCAGCCTTGTTACTCTTCCATCCAAGCCATTTCCATTCCACTAATAATAAATTTAACCCTTTATAACAGGAGGAAACTAAAAAATCTAAACAAAACATAAGAAATTCGCCATTTTATCACCCTGTAAAATTTCGCTCAGGAGTCTTTCAAAACATTCCGTACAAATATCGCGTGACAAAGTAACAGGGACGTGACAGGAGGGGGTGAATTATTTCACGAAGATAGAAGAAGCTGCGTGAAATAGACTAAAAGCTAAATACAATCATACAAATGTTTGTTTTATTTCTTGTAGTGACAAATATATACATTTATTATTTATTAATATGAAAAAGTCATACAAATTAAATGTTGATTGTTGGTTTTACCATACTGTATGGGCTTTCATTTTTCAAGTCTCTATCCCCCCCCCCTGCAAGTCCCTGTTGCTAAACCACGCGAGATTTGTACGGAATGTTTTGAAAGACTCGTGAGCGAAATTTTACAGGGTGATAAAATGGCGAATTTCTTATATTTTGTTTAGATTTTTTAGTTTCCTCCTGTTATAAAGGGTTAAATTTATTATTAGTGGAATGGAAATGGCTTGGATGGAAGAGTAATAATGCTGAATTGTTAACAAGCGACATGGGATGACAAAATGGCGCCGAATTTGGACAAAGTTGTGGATTTACCTTGTCGATAGTTAAACAGGTATGATCTACTTGAAACCAAGTTGAAACTTGTTTAAAATGTTCTTGATACCATTATGTCTGAGATGATTTACATTTTTTGTAGGATATCGACGAGATCGCCGATAAACAGCGGAGTAAAGTGGAGAACTTGGCCAAATACGTCCATTTGCAGGAGGTAGGCACATTTCAAATTATTATTTCGGTCAGAAAATATTAACTATTTTACACCAAACCAGTGATAATATATTTAAATAAGTACCATTTATGTTTCTATCAAAAAGATTTAGGGAAAAAGGTAATATAAGTCCACTGCTGTTTATCAGAATTTGCAAGCCACAAATTGACGTTTAACTATGATTATTGCATGGCCATTTTCATGTGAAATATTAGTGCCAGGCATTTCACACTTACCAATAACCACCCCCAATAGTACCATCTCTGAACCATGTGAGCACCTCAGAATAGCCAAAGCTTTTATGGTTTGGTAGATAGCAGTATGGCGAAAGCGTCGTTTTTGGGTGTGTTCAGTTTCGGACGTTTCGTCCTGGATTGGGGTTCGGGCAGCGTTACCACGTTGACCGTCATGGTCAACTTGCCCTAAAACAGTTGAGATTATCTGTCCTAAATGAAATGCATACAAACTCATATACAGGTCCTAGACTATATGAAACAAACTTTCAACCACTTTTTATATTCCAAAAAAGGGCATTACATATTATGACATTTTCTAAGTTTGATGAACATTCAAGTCCGTTATTTAATTAAACAATTAAAAATTGTCAAATTATTTTATTTAATTCATGTTCAAATTGCTGTTTATGATGAAATTTCATAACCAATTTTTACCAGCAATTTTTAGTACTTTATTCACTCTTGTAAATCGTGTCCATGCACAATTATAACACACGATCTGTTGCAAAACAGTCCTATTACATGCCAAAAGCAAGAACAAATTATGTTGTGTTTAATATCAGATTTCGAGGTCCAAAAGTATGGAATTCAATCCATGATAATATAAAAATATCTTCTTCAGTAAAAGAATTTTAAAATAAGCTCAAAGAAGAGTTTCTAAATAATTATTAGTAAGATACCGTATAGCAGTGATATGCAATACAACTTAATTTTCAGACTTCATACAATCATACTTTATTTCAGGTCCAATGTAAAGATAATTATTTGTGTTGTGCATATGTTTGTAAATGTGTTACTCAATACCTTTGTAAAATATCATAATTTAATAGATCCACTCCATGCCATGTGGCTTCGTGGCATCAAGAAGCCTGAAGCCACTACCCTACAAATTTTGATCTGTTTGCCTTAATTAATTAATATTCAGAATTGAAAAAAAAGGGTACAATAAAGTCTTGTCTTGTCTTATTCCATTACACTAGGTTTCTTGGGTTGAAGTAAATTTCGTAGTAGAGCACACGTTTTGGGGCCACATATACTCAAGAAAATCGCAAGATGCTTCAGTCTTTTCATCTTCCACGTGGTGTGCAATGACGTATTGCTCCAAACGTTCGACGAACTGTGCCCACGTCTCCCCTGCGTCGGTTAAATGGACCTATTGTTCCGAATAAACTTGTCATGTTGTTGTAAAAGTTCCCTTTCTCGTCGCCAAAATGTGATACTTTAACACTCTATGAACTATGTACCATGCAACTGGCTAATTACACCTGTTCGCAGGGATTCCTGGGGGGGGGGGACAATTACTACAGTAATAATCCCGTCATGTATCCTAACGACGCACCTGTCCACTACCTATTATGCAACAATCACCTCATTAATAATAACTCCAACAACTACATGAACAACAGTGCATGGCCACAAACGGTAGTCACGTATGTCAACATTTTGCGCAGGTAGATGTACGCCTAGCGTACTTAATTTTTTGTGTACGTAACAAGCCCTCAAAACTATACTACTTGCGGTTATGTCTACATTCAAATATTGAAAATTTTGATACGTTTTCCAATCGGCAAACAAAGTTAAAAAGTATGTTCAGTGTTTTATCTGTAAAATAATGCTAAAACGAAGAGATTTTAGAATTTTCATATACTATTATCAACGTTTCTCAACCGGAAAATGCATTTAATTTAAAAAGGTAGCTAACTGTACAAACTAGAGAACAAAGCTAAAACAAAGCAATTTTGAGATTTTGTACGCCAAATAGATTTTCGGTTTTGAACACTTTTCATCGCAAATACGCGGTATATATAGAAAAAATTTGCCTCTTATATAGATTGTTCTTATATATTAATCTTGTAGATAGTTGAAATATGTACTCCGTGGCTCTATCTTATAGAAACAAAAATTTAAAATAAGAATAATACATCAAAAGAAAGCTGAAAAATAACGCATAAACTATAGAATAGGTCCAAATATTAAGTGAAAGTAATCGAGAAGGAGAGACTGGGTTTCTGTGCAATTTTACAAGGCAAAACACATACTCAGACACGTGGAAGTCTGTGCGCATGGCCACTGACCTGGACAGTAAATATACATCTGTATAATTTAGGGCCGTTCACTATTTAGGGGGGAGGGGGGAAGTAATTTTGTATTGTCGATTTATAGCAATTCCTCGCGATCTTTCAGGCGCTCGGCCTTAACTTTGCTCCCGATGGCATCCTCACATAGCGCTTTAGTCGACTTAGCTTTTCTTCGAAAGAAATTGGCTCGTTAATAAAAGCGCATGCAAACAAATATAGCCAAATGACATCGCTCTAAAGTCCCTATCGAATTGCGCAACTGTAGCTGACTGTATAGCTGACTGTAGCGCATTGCATGCAGCACTGTGATTGGTTTGCTTCATCTGACTGTAGCAAAAATGCTAAATTTAGTAACTGGTTCCCCCGCTGACTGTAATATTATAACGTCAGACCCCCAGTTGACTGTAGCATTTTGACGTCATAAATCGCTATATTTAAACAACTTTTTTCTGAACGCTTTTTGAACGATGTTTAAAAAATTTAGGTGATCTCCCCTTAGCGCGTAAAAGCGTAACTTTATATTCGTAGCTCACAAAATACGTACGGACATCTGGTCGAAGCTGCGGAAGTTATTTTTTTTGAGATAAAGAAACTGGAAAACTTCTATAAAGAATTCTTACTATCACCACGTTCAGTATTAAACTAATTTTGCAGGAAAATCTGACTGTAGCACTTGCTCCAGTTGCTACATTCTGGTATGCTGATAATATCCCCTGATATCCCCTGGTATGTTGATGATACTCAAATACATGCATCATCAGCAAGTTTCACAGAACTAGTAACAAAACTTAATAAAGACTTAGAAAATATATTCAAATGGCTTTCCCAAAATATTAAAATTACAACTTCATAACAAAAAGACAAAAGTGATGTAAGTTCACCCTATAACCTCAAAAACAAAGTTGGCAATGACCAAGCCAGTCATCCGATATTCTTCATTTCGATGTTTGTGAGTAGATCTCGATCAAAAGATGAGTTGGGTAAAGCATATAGATTCAATAAGTAAAAAGGTCGGCTCAGGTACCGTATTGGAATTATTAAAAGAGCTAAACCGTTTGTACCGAATGAAACTTTACAAATTTTGTATAATGCTCCATGCTACCATACTTTGAATCTTTGATTACTGTTCACTCTTATGGGACAGTTATGGATCTATTCTTAAAGAGAAAATTCAAAATCTACAAAATAGAGCGACAAGAGCTAAGACAGGTGCCAATTACAACGTTAGGTCGTCGGATTTACTCCGTGCTATGTCGTGGAAGAATCGATCTGAACGACACACAAAAAATAAACAAATTAATCAGTCCTGATTTATAAAATATTAAACAATCACTCTGCTCCAAATCTAAAAGATAAATTTACTAGAAGTGATACAAATCTTAATAATTACAATCTTAGAAGTGCTAATAGCCTAATACTAATCTTTCACAGGGCCGTAGCTAGACACGATAATTGGGGGGGGGGGGGTGTATATTCATATATTCATGTTTACATACCGTAAAAACAATCGATTTCAAAAGAAATCCGTGGGGCAGAACACGAATATATGTATATACCCCCCCCCATGGACCTTTCACCTTTTGACTAAAATTTAGATCTCAACAAGTTTAGACAAAAATTTCATCACAGCTTGAAAAAGCATCACAAAATTAGTAATATTCCAAAGTTTCGTTTCGAAATGTTGTAAAATGTGGATAATATAGCCTTGCGAAGTTTGCAATTTTCAGTCATATTGTATTACAAACGTTACAAAAATACCCTTTTTCCGAAGGAGGTATGTATTTCCCGCGCGTAATACAATACGACTGAAAATTGCAAACTTCGTAGGGCTATATTATCCGCATTTTACAACATTTCGCAACGAAACTTCGGAATATTACAAATTTTGTGATGCTCTTTCAAGCTGTGATGAAATTTTTGTCTAGACTTGTTGAGATCTAAATTTTAGTCAAAAGGTGAAAGGCCCATTATCGTTCTAGCTACGGCCCTGTCAGTGTATTTGCCATATACACCCGTTATGTACACACAGTAATTTTTGACCATAACTGTGCTTCATTACGATGATTCTCTAAGAACTTCGCTCCAATCCACTCTTGAAATGTGCCCTTTCCGGCGCTTATAAGATACTGCGCGCGAGAGATCAAAGTCAGATCAACAAGTGCTATCACGCCGCGATCTTGAACGTGAGACGCAGGGTTGTAAGTCATCCCTTGGGATTTTTCAACTATATGATCATGGATAAGTTTGAAGAAGTTTCCGTCGAGATGTTCCATGTGCCGATAACGGACAAGCCAAGCGGAACCGTAGTCACCCATATCGGTGGCGACGAAAACATGGGATAAACCAGTGGTACTTTTTAGAGCCACCAAAACCTATTATGGATAGAATATATATATTTATAAAGCGTGTTACATACACGTCTCTAATACGTACACCTCTCTAATATGCACTCCTCTCTAACACGTACACTTTTCAAATACGTACACCTCTCTAATACGTCTGTACACCTCTCTAATACGGACACCTCTCTAATACGTCTGTACACCTCTCTAATACGGACACCCTCTCTAATACGTCTGCACACCTCTCTAATACGGACACCTCTCTAATACGTCTGTACACCTCTCTAATACGTCTGTACACCTCTCTAATACGGACACCCTCTCTAATACGTCTGCACACCTCTCTAATACGGACACCTCTCTAATACGTCTGTACACCTCTCTAATACGGACACCTCTCTAATACGTCTGTACACCTCTCTAATACGGACACCTCTCTAATACGTCTGTATACCTCTCTAATACGGACACCTCTCTAATACGTCTGCACACCTCTCTAATATGGACACCTCTCTAATACGTCTGTACATCTCTCTAATACGTACACCTCTCTAATACGGACACCTCTCTAATACGTCTGTACATCTCTCTAATACGTACAACTCTCTAATACAGACACCTCTCTAATACGTCTTCACATCTCTCTAATACGTACAATTCTCTAATACGGACACCTCTCTAATACGCCTGTACACCTCTCTAATACAGACACCTCTCTAATACGTCTGCACATCTCTCTAATTGATACGCACACCTCTCTAATACGTCTGTACATCTCTCTAATACAGACACCTCTCCAATACGTCTGTACACCTCGCTAATACAGACACTTCTCTAATACGTCTGCACACCTCTAATACGCACACCTCTCTAATACGGACACCTCTCTAATACGTCTGTACAACTCTCTAATACGTACATCTCTCTAATACGGACACCTCTCTAATACGTCTGTACAACTCTCTAATACGCACACCTCTCTAATACGTACAACTCTCTAATACAGACACCTCTCTAATACGTGTGCACCTCTCTAATACGGACACCTCTCTAATACGTCTGTACAACTCTCTAATACGTACACCTCTCTAATACGTACACCTCTCTAATACGTACACATCTCTAATACGGACACCTCTCTAATACGTCTGTACACCTCTCTAATACGTACACCTCTCGGACAACTCTCTACTTAGTTAGTTAGTTAGTTAGTTAGTTAGTTAGTTAGTTAGTTAGTTAGTTAGTTAGTTAGTTAGTTAGTTAGTTAGTTAGTAAGTTGGTAAGTTGGTAAGTTGGTAAGTTCTCTCTGATACGGACACCTCTCTTCTAGTACCGACACCTTCTAGTACGGACACCTGTCTAATACGATATCTCTCCAATACGGTCATCTCTCCAATGCGGTCACCTGTCTAACACCGACACCTCCCTAACACCGACACCACTCAAATATAGACACCTTTCTGTTTATATAGGGACTTCTCTCTAATACAGTATTTTTCGTCGTTTCTTGCAGTGTCAGAATAACATGAATCTAGTTTTTAATATCTCTTAGTATAGTTCTGAAATGACGTTTTACACTTAATACTTTTCTCTGATACGAGCACTTGGCTCCGTCCCATCCGAGTCCCTATTGGGCAGTTCGTCTCTATTTGGGAAATTCAAAATACAAATACAAACCTCGAGCACCAGATCAATACAGTTTCGAAGATAATCCATAGAGAATTCTCGCAGCATAAACTCACTACGCACATACACCGCAATATAGTTCTCAGCTAGCGCCTCTTTCGCAAAACGCTCGACTTCGTTGATGACGGACTGACCAGGTCTCAACGCATATGCAAGATCAATTGAGGAATACTTCATGCCATCTTCGCTGAACTTCAAACGATAATCATAAACGTGAACCTCTATTCCTCTCCATATGAATATATTAAGACACTTTTCATTTTTAACGATATCTTTTTCGAATACTTTCCAATCTTTTATAATATCTCCGTTGACACAAAATTGTTTTCCAGGAATTCGCTTCCTAGCTCTGTCAAGAAATGTGCATTCCGTCCAACCTTTTTGGGTGGTGTTTTTTAAGATCGCCTTATAGTAATCTTCCTTCAAGCGAAGATTCGCTTTAGTGAATCCCATTGATGATTGTGAATTGTCAATGAAATGTACGCTTACATGATCAGGGCTGTTGGGTGGACATTCCTTCAAGTATTCCGCCGTATCCACAAGTGTCGCGTAACCAGCGGCTGCTAGCAGGCCATCTAATTGCTTCACATCGTAATAAGTTTCCAAAAGGAACCAGGATTGGTCAGAACTAAGTTTTGTCTGTTTTACAAAAGGCCTGACCACTTTCCGCCCGGTTCTTCCAGCTTGCGCACAAAGGCTAAGAAACGAACGAGTGTTTGTCGAAAGTTGGTCATTGTATTGATAATCCACGTAGGCGTATTTCTTCGACGGATTTCTCCCTCTGGCTTTCGAAATGTCAATAATTTTTGGAAAATCCCATTCGGTGTAATTTACGGCGACGAGTGATTTCTTGGTTTGCGGATCATGAGTGATGCGTATTTGTAGATTTTGACCAATGGTGCCTTTTATTATGGCAAGCAAGTCTTGAAAATCCACTCCTTCGAATTTGATATAACGGTACTGTTGGAAACTTTGAATTAAGTCTTGCTTTTGGATGAGTTCTGGGTGTTCTATGTTGGTTTTAAAAAATATATACCAACCAGTAAGGATGAGGACCAAGATGGTAATCAAATAGAGCGAAGAACGTATCTTCCTCCTATATAATAGTAACCATACTCAATGATATCATTTATGAAATTAAATTTATCTAATTAAAGGGATAACATAAAAAACGTAGGGGCCAGTGTCGACGTTATGCAAATTTACATATATATATATATATATATATATATATATATACATATATATATATATATATATATATATATATATATATATATATATATATATATATATATATATATATATATATATAAAATAAGTGCAACGACTCAACAAATTCCACCAGGCATCTTTATTACTATTAGTTTCGTACCACAAGATGTGGCACTCATCAGATAAATTAGCCTTATGACTACAACAAAAAACCTACAGTA
>CACRXK020000179.1:0-104288 GCA_902702795.2 Paramuricea clavata | reverse complement strand
TAATTTTACTATACTAAAATATTTGTTTCATGATTTAGTTATTTGTTGGTCAGATAGTGATGGCAAATTATAATACAGACGAACCGAAAGAAAGAGGTTTTTGGTATGACGTTAAAATAACACGTAAAGTAAGTTACTTTCATGAACGCTTAAACTTTTGCCTTTTTAGTGTGAAGTTTCTTCGAAACTTCACAGTATTGTGATGACTGGGGGAAATTCAAACGAAACAGTCAGTCATTCATTCATTCATTCATTCATTCAGTCAGTCAGTCATACAGTAAACTTTCCGGGGGGTGTGTACGATTTGTGTTGGTAGTGATTTATTGTACTTAGTCAGTACTTTAAAGGTTATTTAGGCAATTTCAGTTTACTTATTCACATATTCTGTTATCCTTTTGCCAAGTTCACAAAAATTTCAAGGAATCGCTTTCGTATTGTAATTTTTTGTAAATTTTAAAACATTCGCTTCTCATGTTGTGTAAAGGATCTTTACCCCGGAACACCCGATTTTTTCTTTAGTAACGCAAATGCGCATGCGCTATCAAGCCATAGATCACGATGGCGTGACGATATGCTAGTAGGGAGTGACAGTGTTGTTTTCAGATGTATAAACATTTCAGACGTGGATATTGAGTAAATCTTTGAAAATCTACGCAATATATAAATTGATCTTATGTATTACAAGCGTTCAATTAAGTGCCGATAATATTTGGACGGTATATTCATTATACAGAGCTAGGAAGGAGTAGACCGCCCAGACAGTGCAGTCAAGTGTATTAAACATTTCAGACGTAAATATTGAGTCGAATTTCTTTGAGATTCTAGGCATTCAATTGAGTGCCGATATTATTATCACGGTATACTCATTATACAGAGGTACAGTACGTAGGCAGAAGCGAGACAGTGTTGTTTTCAAGTATATAAACATTTCGGACATGAATATTGAGAAAATCTTTGAGATTCTACGCAATAATACAATATATAAATTGATGTTGTGCATTACCGGCATTCAATTCAATTAAGTGCACATCGATATTATTTAGACCGTGTATTCATTATACATTGTCATTGACAGTATAAGCCAAGGTGTACACTCACTCACTCAGTACAAAGAGCGAAAAATTGCATCGGATCTGTAACAGATCAATAAAACATAAACAACTATTAAACAGAAACGGGTGTTTGTACTGCGTTTACGAAGAAAATAACTTGCGAGACTAAAGAAATCAGTTGAGCCAGAGCTCCGTATTTGAATAAGAAAGACGAGGAGATAGCCAATGTGTTATCGCCAACGTGTTATCGCCAATCGCTTGGCTCGCCAACAAGCTTTATGCAATAGAAGAAAAAAGCAAGGAGGTACATGGTACATGTACGTAGCCAACGTGTATCGTCACGGACCTTGTTTTATACTGTCTAGCACAACGCCGTTGTCAACGGTGAAAATTCGTGTTCAGTGCAACGATAACTCTACCAGATCTTACGAGAATCAATCTGTAGTATTCTGTACACGAACTGTATCAAAGATTGCCAAAACTGCTTTAATTTAAACACTGCTATACTGTGAAACTATTGAAATCTACAGTGACATTATTCAAAACATGCGAAAAGCTAAAAATAGACACAACGTGACACTGGGAAAAGTCAAAGGTCAATGAGACTTGTTATTGTTAAGCATGTCAAAATTAGGTTAAATGCGGAAGCGGAAGGAGCGGATCCACGGAACGGATATGCGAATAAAATACGGAACGGATGAGGATAAAATGCGTCCTTTTAATGATGTATTATTCATAACATATCTTATACAGCTATTTCAATTACAGTTTTAGATAAATTTAGGATAGCAGTAGCCTCGTGGGGATGCTTTAGCGACAGCTGCAAATGCAAATGAAAATTTAGAATATGAAAAATTTGGTTGTTGGTGAAACAATTTAAATTTCGAATTGTTGCGTGTAGCATCGCAGTAAATAGATAAATTGCATCAGTTTCACAAGGCACGTTTCTGATGTGTTAGGCTTGTTTCAAACGTCACGCTACTCGTGTGCCCAGCGTATTAAAAGCAATAAATAATAAGATGAAATGCCTTTGGTAACTGTTTATTTCGTAGTGTAAGCCATCAGCTTTTCTAGGTTGTCGGCGACCCTATATAGTTCTTGCAGTGTCTTTTTCAATTTGAAACTTCACACTATCCTTGGATCCCTAGTTAGAGTTACTCCAAATTATTAAATCGTCGAGTTGTGCAGTAACAGTGCTCAGATATTTTTCAAAGAAAGGTCTTTCTTAAACTCGAATGTTAATAATATACAAATATACGAATGAAAGTATTATTATTATTGTATATACGAATGAAAACATACGTGATAAAATTTTAATTGAAAAAATGTGTTTGGAGGGACAAAAAGAACAATATTCCGAATATGGCATCTATAGGACGTTTTCCTACATTCCTAAATATATTTCTGTTGCCTGAAACGCAACCTTTTATAATAAGTCATCTTTTAATATATAAAAAACTAGTTTCATATTATTCTGACACTGCAATCGAGCAACGAGAAATTCGTTGCTCGATTGCAGTGTCAGAATAATATGAAACTAGTTTTTCGTATGTCTGAGGATGATTCTGAAATTTTAATATATAAGCTCACTCCCAAAAACTTGTTGTCCCTCCAAACATCAACTAGACCCAGTCCTCTGCTCGATTGGGAAATGGCTAATACAAATATATTTTTTGCGTGTGTTTTGATGTTATGTACTCAAGTGAATATAATGTTTTTGATGTTACTCTGAGTATATGTCCACACCGAGCAGGTTGAAAAGTTTGCCTGACCACGGTGCATGGAATGGAACCCGCGACCTTTGGGATACTGGTCCAATGCTCTGCCAACTGAGCTACCAGGCGAAGTCTGTTCGGGTGTGTGTTATTTCGGAACTAAGATACCAATGGTATCGAAGGTACTAGACAATGTATATACAGCTAATTCAAAAAAGGTCGTCATTTGCCAACCGTAACCTCTAAACCTTAAACTGTAAGCGTGCAAAGCATAATGGGAGCATTATTTAATCGGTTTAGAAATCGTATATGGGGCCCATTTCTTAGAGACGTGGTAAATATTTTCTTACGAGAACAATTCATTCACAAATAGCTGCAATACTCAACTGCTAAGCTCGACATTTGTGCTCCCATTAAGCTTTGCGTGCTTAGAGTCAAGATTTAGAGTTCAAGGTTAGCAAAGGACAACCTTTTTTGAATTGTTTGTTTACCGGCCAGGCCGAATTTACAATACAACAGTCTGAACTCTGTGGCTCAGTTGGTTAGAGCGCTGCATCGGAATCACAGGGCCGCAGGTTCGATTCTTACCAGAGGACCTACAGTTGCATTAATAAATGTACATAAAATTTACACTCGATAATTCCCATCTACCAAACTCATCAACTATTATTCAATCGAGTGAGATGCCAATAAAATCTTAATATATGTAACAATAATTATGTTATTTTTACTTTTTGTAACCAGAGTGAGTCTTCAACGCGAGGGAGTAAAAAACTCTTTGCCAAACTATTGCTCAGGTACGTCATTCCTTTTTTCCTTAATCCTGATTTTTTCAGCAAAACGTATAAAGTTATTTTTTGTTCACCAATATAGCGAAGAAGACGGCAAAGCAATATCTCAAGAATGCCAACTTTTATTCACTGATGAAATATTTCAGATTCCAAGTGTTACTGGTAAGACGCAATGTGCAAATAAATAAATATTTAGATATATAGTATTCCCAGTGATCATTGTCTATCTGACATAGTCTTAAAACATGATCACATCCACGAAGAATTATTTCTTTCTCTATTTTTTTGAGACAAATTTTTATTATTTGTTTTTTTCAGGATTACATGCAGTCAAAATACAAGAACCTTCCCACTTCGCTTCTGTAGTCTGTCGTAATTTTATGTAAATTGTTCTGTTTTTTTGTAGCGATTACCAAATTGCGGGCAAACTTAACATGGCGACAAAATTTAGTTTTCTTTGCATGTTTTATTCATAATTTTTATCGAAGGATTCATATTTCGTTATATTCGCTGCATTTTAACACATGAAAGCTGCGAAATTCGAATTTTATCGTCGTATTTGTCTATAAATGGGTAACCATTACAATAATACAGAACAACTCACAGGAAATATCAACAGACTGCGGAAGTGGGAAGGTTCTTGTATTTTGACTGTAATATTCGCAGTGAGCTCATTGAACTGATTAGTATGCCACTAATATAATAAAGCTTGGTAATGAAAACCTTCCCTCTCACACATCCTACACACCAATCCAAAACGCCTCCGTTTTCAACAATCTGCATAAAAAATCTTCATTCATGAAAGATACCTTTTCATGAATGAAGGTAGCCGTTAGACACTTCCTGAATTTGCTTCAGTGCACTCCACGAAACAATAGCTTGAAATCGAGGTAGATAATGTAATTCACTGTTAACAAAACAGGAATTCGTTTTCGAACGAGAGCAGATTCGCGTATGGAGGGTTCCGTTTTTTTTTTGTCCGGTTGTCCACAGTAACCACAGTTACCAGTACTGTAGGTATGATTAGTATAACGATACAGGCACTGCAGTTGGTATCTTGTAGGTTGCAATAATGCAAAGACAAAATATTACTTTTTTAGGTGGAGATCAATGTTCTCAAGATGGAACTTCGATTGTAAAACGTACGATTATATTTGCTTTTAAGAACTTCAGTATTTCAGTTCAGTTTGTACAAATCCAATTAGACTCAGTGTTGGTAGTTACACTTATACAATTTAGTTTCAATTAATGTGAAAATACTATTTGGTACATAGTCCCTCTCTAATACAAATATCATTTTACCATGCAGGGGCATTATTATACCAGCTTTCGCTTTTCTTTTAGGTCAGAACAAGCCAAATTGTGACCATTGCAAAGATGATCCTTTAAAGTCGTGCAAAGACTGTGCGTGTTGTAAGGTATATTTTATACTCTACTGTGGCTTTCTTGAACATCGTTTCCAGTGTATCGGTAACAAACTAGCGATTAACAGCAGCGCTACACCGGAATCGCAGTGTCGTAGGTTCGATTCCCTGCCAGAGGACCACTAGTTGCATTTTTCGCGACCGCTCCTTGTTAGGTTTAATAAATGTATTTACAAAACCCATCTCCAATGAAAGGAAGAACTCGGAGTTGAGTATTTTTTACAAGTATCGGAAAATAGGTATTTTTAAGAGCTACATTTTGATTGTAGCCATAATTAGAAATATACCTTATTATAGGAAATTAACGATGCACTTTATTAACGCGACATAAATTAACGTGTCATCTAATTAACGCGAATTGCTTTCAGGTACTTCTAAAATTGGTTAAATTAACGCGAATCTGACAGTTCATGGTTAACAAATTAATTTAACTAACGCGAGTCGAAGAATATAAACACAACAGCAAAAGTTTAATATTATATACTACCAATTAAAACAGTACGCGAGTAGATATGTCAAAACTGTAACGTTATAAAAGTTAAAGCCATTTAAACCAATGTATATAAAATATGTAGTTCAGTCTGAAATGCTGTGCTGAGTGGTTATATTACTACCTTAAAAAATAAGCAGAAACTCGACGTTTCGAGCGAAGGCCCTTCGTCAAGACGACAGTGACAGTGAAGAGGTGGAATAGTACTGATGTTTTTGTTTTGAGGTTTAATATGATGGATTTTTAGTTTAAAGGGTTCGTGTTATATAAAACAAATCAAGGTCTTTTTAATTAACGATAACTAAAATTTGCATGCTTGAAATTAACGATAACATAAATTAGTATAATTACATAGGTGCTAATTGAAAATTCTCCATGCTGATTGGTTGCTGTTGAGGTGATTATTACGCGATAATCACCTAGGCGATTTTCAAAATGGCGGCCGAAGCCGTTTTGTCAATTAAATGACGAAGAAATGTGTATTTTTTATTTTTTTCCAAATAATCACCCATTTCCAAATAATCACCCAAATAATCACCTCGACTTCGTCTCGGTTTTTATTCACCGATAATCACCTCGCCTTCGGTGAATAATTGTTAATTAACATTAATTAAATTAAATTAACGCGAATTTTTAAAGTCCGTGTTTATAAAGTGCATCGTTAATTTCCTATAATAAGTTAACAAGAATTTCGACATTTCCAGCGAAGGCCCTTTGTTAGGAGGTATAAGTCTTCGGATTTAAGTCGACCGAAACCACAGGGGGTCCAACTAAGAGCTGTGTTATGAGTATGAATAAAACATTAATAAATCGTAATATGAATAAAACATCATAACGTAATATATTTAAATTATTGCACTTACTTGTATAAATCATAAGAGCTTGTATTTCCAGTGAATAGCTTCAAACAGGGCGCTTATATTAGTTATATATGTTCAGAAACATTCAGTTCAAACGATTGTTCAAATATGGCGAATAAATTGACAAAACGAAAATATTACATGACGTTGCAACGAAAATAACAGCAAGGATTACGGGCGCGAGCGGAAGGCGAGGGTAATAGATATTAATAGAAGGGATGAAGCACCGGTAATGCGATCGTGTGATGTGTTCCATAAGTAGCCTGTTCTCTCGGAAAATTCCAAAACGCCTCCTGCCAACTCCAACAACGCCTAAGCGCTTAATTAATGAAAATAGACAATGTTTAGCTATACCGGCTAATATGAAATAGTTAAATGTAGCGACCAACGGTTTTTTTTACATTATTTAGTTTTATTATTATTTCGTCATACGTCACGAGAACAGGCTACTTATGGAACACATCTCGCGAAAATGGCCAAGAATGCTCGCTGTTATAAATCACATAAGTTAGATTGATCAGTGCTTTTTTGGTAATGACTAGGCTTGTTCATGTAAGAGAACATCGACTGAGCCTTAAAAACCCCCACAAAAAGCTTAAACGGATAGTCTAGAAGCATTTTAAAAAGTCACGTGATATTTGTTTCATCCCTTTTATTTATTTCTTTCCTCGCCTTTTCGCTCGCGCGCCCGCAATCTCTGCTGTTATTTTCGATGGAACGTCATGTAATATTTTCGTTTTGTCAATTTATTCGCCATATTTGAACAATCTTTCGAAGCAATATTTTTCTGAACATATTAAGCGCCCTGTTTGAAGCTATTCACTGGAAATACAAGCTCTTATGATTTATACAAGTAAGTGCAATAATTTAAATATATTACGTTATGATGTTCTATTCATATTACGATTTATTAATGTTTTATTCATACTCATAACACAGCTCTTAGTTGGACCCCCTGTGCCGAAACGTCAACATTTCTTGCTAAATTTTTCGGGTACAATAGTTTGATCCTGTAGTTTCATCGAAATAGTTGTGCCAGGTTGGGTTTAAATGCTTATGCATATATAAACAGCTATATTCTGGCTTACTGTGCCTCTTACGTGAATTATATGTTAAAATATTTCTAACATCATCTCAAATAACCTCACTTGTGCACATTACTACATACATCACAAACTTTCCACTATATCATAAGTCTTATACAGCTATTGCAATTAAGATTGTCCCCGAGGAAAGCGGAAAAGTCGAATACGAGCGCGAAAGGCTACTGGGAAACGCTAAAAAATTCATTAATTTTTTAGCGATTCCCAGCAAGCCTTTCGCGCTCGTATTCGACTTTTCCGCTTTGCTTGGGGACAACCTTAATTGAAATAGCTGTATACAGATATCAAAGAATCTACATGCATTGATGGAGTTCTGAAGTCAGTATCACTTACTCGTACCGACTTGACCTCGTAGCTCAGTCGGTAGAGGACATAGGTATCTTATATACACTAGATAGTGCATCTAATTATTCTGCAATTCAAAAATTGAAGCCGTGATTGCAGTCTCAGGTCGTTCCCATGAAATGAGAGAAGATTTGTATATTTCCTATTTCTTAAACTGGGAACTTAAATATTAAATTAACTCTATTCCAAATACATTTTTAAACTATTCAAATGATGAAAGTTATTGTTGTTTTTAAGCGTTTATTAGCGAGTGGGAACGACCAACATGGCCGCCATCTATTCAAATGGGGTGTAACCGCTTGAATATTCTTGGCTTCAATTTTACTAGAAGAGATGCGCTATCTAGTGTATATAAGATATCTATGGTAGAGGACCAGTAACGAAAACATAACCTTAAAGATTCCCAGATTTTTGTGGCAAGGCAACTTGCTCAATCGGGCAGGCAAGATAAAACGTTTACTTGCCCGTCATGGTATTCACTTGCTCCGGGCAAGTGTTAAGTTACACCTCTAACCTACATAAGCTATACGTCTATAGAACTAGAAAATGTTTAACCTATATAATTTCAGTCTTACAGCATGCTAACTTTACAAGGATTTTATTCTAGTGTGGAGGCAAAGAAGAACCAGACAAACAGTTGCTTTGTGATGAATGTGACATGGCCTACCATATCTCTTGTTTAAATCCTCCACTTGAAAAAATCCCTGATGACGATGAATGGTAAGGTCATTAAATTGCTAATAATGTACATGAAATAATTTTACTCAGTTCAGATTGGCTAAGATCAATGCAATGCAGTACACAATTAACAAAACAAAGCGGGGCCTACATGTGAACGAGACAGGAAAAGTCAACATGTCATTGAAATGAATATAACTGGAACGCTACCTTCAGATAAATTTTATGAAAAAAATAACTAACTATATTGGGTAAAAAAGTATTTTTGCGAGTGCTGGCAGCGAGTTCGCCAATGGCGTAGTGGTATGAGGGCGTGTAATCTGAGCATCAGGCCCTGTTTTCCATTAGAAGGGAACAGACGGGTGTTTGTAAAACCTGGAACACTCGGAACCCACCTGGAAAACCCCGGAACCATGCTAAATATAGTCCACGAAGTTTGCTCGAGTATTTGCACGTGCTTTTAACAAATTTGACGCTATGACATTGATAAATTAGTGTGATGTTGTCAGGTTTACCACCTTAAAATTTCTGATACAGATTTGAATTGTTACCTTTTGTCAAATTAAGGCGAAACATGTAAAGCTATTTCGGTTTTCCCAATGTTTTTTATGCGTCTTTCTCGTATTCAGGATCAAAATTCATTTCGCGTTCTCACTTATCCTCGTGTGTTCTATCCCACATTTGTTTCTATAACTCTATAGAAACACGGAAAATTTTTTCTATTTCTTAAATATAATTAGATTGAGAAATTGGCATTTCTCCTGGGACATTTTTTGAATTGGATACTAAATGTAAATTTTTTGTGAGCACAGAGCGATCGGATTGAGGTTTAGTCGGGCTCTGTTTATAAAATACATGCAGCGTGATCAATGAACCTATTACCTATAATGAACAAAATTTTGTTCATTAGGTAATAGGGTCCATACAGCATGCACTTACAATTTCGTTCGTCGTGGGTTCGAATTCCGGTCTTTCTCGTTCTTTTTAAAAAAATTAGACCTTTTCCTATAAACAGCCCTCTATTGTAACTACTCATTATACTCCATTCTTTAAGGTATTGCCCTTCCTGTAAAAATGACGCCTCTGAAGTGATCAAAGCTGGTGAAAAACTACGAACTAACAAAAAGAAACAGAAAATGGCGTCAGCAAACTCTCAGAGCTCACGGGATTGGGGAAGAGTAAGTTTTGTATAATAAATATAAAACGTGTAATAGTTTTTGTTTGTGGAAACACCGCGTAAATTTATTACTGCAAAGCTTTCGATCCGTAAGCCCGGATCTTCATCAGTGCTAATAATACATGACTTGTTCAATTCACACGCCCTTTTATACATACATGCATACATACAAACTTTATTTAATCACGCTAGCCTAAACAACCGTTGGGAGGCTGATTTCCATGAGGGGCGTGAAGTACCAAAGTGTCGTGATCTGTTGGCTCGCGTCATTTAATATTTAATTAAACAGTACATCAACCACGCCTAACGTTGTGAAATGTATATATAAGGTATATAAAAGAGCATGTGAATTGAACAAGTCACGTATTACTAACATTCATGAAGATCTGGGCTTACGAATCGAAAGCTTTGCAGTAATAAATTTACGTGGTGTTTCCACAAACCAAAAGTGTTATATATTTTATTGCCATGCAAACCTACAAAGGAAATATAAAACGTGTTCCATTTGAAATTAGATCTAATCAATTAAACCGTTCTTATGCCCGTAGCACCAAATGCATCATAATTTCTGTTCCATTCTATATGTTTACGTTATCGGAACAGTGGTATTAAATCCATTCAATGTTTAGTTTTGATGCACTATGCTGGATGCTTGGAAACTGCTGAAAATGCGTTTTTTTATAACATTTTCTCCAGGGAATGGCATGTGTTGGAAGAACTAAAGTATGTACAGTTGTGCCGTCTAACCACTTTGGTCCAATACCCGGGATTCCAGTCGGTTCTTCATGGTTATACAGAATTGGGGTTAGTTTGTATTATATATATAGTTTTACAAGTTGTTACAGATCTACGAAGGTCGTTGTCTAGCCGATATCAACATGTGCTCGCTCTGCTTGTTCCCAGTTGTTGCCACAAATCTGAAACAAGTTATTATCATCTTGTGTTATTATGACGTTGTTACACAGGTAGAGGGCAGTAACCAACTTTCCAGGCCTTAAAATATCGGTCGGTCACGGACATTGGCTGACCCATTCGTGAAATTCTCCGACGTAGAAAGGAAACCACCGGACATTCTGTCCGGCCAAAGTGAAACTGAGGTTTATTGTCCGACCCGAGTGTATTAGTGTCCGACCGAACTGTAGCTTTGTCGGACGTAAATCAAAATGTACCCTAGGAGATAGCCAATATGTTATCGTCAACGGGTTATCGCCAATCGCTTGGCTCACCAAGAAGCTTTATGCAATGGAAGAAAAAAGCAAGGAGGTACATGTAACCAACGTGTCTAGCACAACGCCGTTGTCAACGGTGCAAATTCGTGTTCAGTGCAACGTTGACTCTACCAGATCTTGCGAGAATTAATCTGTAGTATTCTGTACACAGAACTGTATCAAAGCTTGTCAAAACTGCTTTTAAACACTGCTATAACTGTGAAACTATTGAAATCTAAAGTGACATTATTCAAAACATGCGAAAAGTTAAAAATAGACACAACGTGACACTGGGAAAAGTCAAAGGTCAATGCGGACTTGTTATTGTAAAACATGTCACAATTAGGTTAAAATGCGGAAGCGGATGGAGCGGACCACAGAACGGAAATGCGAAAAAAATACGGAACGGATGAAGATAAAATGCTTCCTTTCAATGATGTAACGACGTAGTGCTTATTATTTATAACATATCGTATGCATCTATTTCAATTATAAGTTTGCAGTAGCCTTGTGCGGATGCTTTTATTAGCGACAGCTGCAATTGAAATTTCGAATTTCCCCTGTAGCATCACAATAAATAGATAAATTGTATCAGTTTCACAAAGCACGTTTCTGATGTGTTAGGCTTATTTCAAACGTCACGCTACTCGTGTGTCAAGCGCATTAAAAGCAATATATAATGAGATGAAATGCCGTTGGTGATTGTTTATTTCGTAGTGTAAGACATCAGCTTTTCTAGGTTGTCAGCGACCCTACATAGTTCTTGCAGAATCTTTTTCAATTTGAAACTTCACACTATCCTTGGATCCCTAGTTTGTATGTGTAATATTTGGGTCATTTGAAGAAGAACTGTAAATATCTTTATAACGAAAGATCCCTTCTTGATCAACTTTTTGACTTTTTCACTTTCATTAGGTGAATTGCAAATTAGTTTTTCTTCCATTTTCATACCAAAAATTCATCTAATGACCTCATATCCGGAAACTTTGACAGTGGAAAAGTTGATCAACATGATATTTTTTACTATAAAGATACATTACATTTCTTCTTAGAATGGCCCAAATATTACACATATTAAAAAGTACTTTTTACCTTCGGCGTTTTCTTTCTGATAATATGGATCGCTTTATTAGCGAAAATGCAGTGAAAAGGATCAGTTCGACGACTTCCGGGCGCCATGTTCACAATTAAGGCCCGCACAGACCGGACGCTATTTGGCAACGCGACGCGAATTTTCAATTATCAATGACATTTAACTTCAATATTTTTCTATGTTTTTTAAATATTCGGAACCACTTAAGAAATTTTAGCAATTTGGTCTGCATATCTTGTATCCATTCGGTCTTATTTGTTTTTAAAAACTGAAAATTCGCGTCGGGTTGTCGAATCGCGTTCGGTCTGTATGGGCCTTTATGAGGGCGAAAAGATCCGCCAATCGAAACGGTGGGCCGATAATTCACCACAAGTGAGAAGAATCGTCCTACCATTCAAACTCGGAGTCGATAAAGGTGTGGCAATATTACTACAGTAACATTTTAGTTAAAACGCGAATTGCGAACCTGTTGCCGTGCAGCTGAGGTTTCCGCGTATTTTTTCAAATGCTATTGAGTTGCATCTAAATTAATCCCGAAAACTCGTAATATGTGACTGTGTAGCTATAATTTGGTTTTATATTTCTCCAAAGGCAAGTGAAGCTGGTGTCCACAGACCTCATGTCAGCGGTATTCATGGCCGTGATAACGAAGGGGCTTTCTCAATTGTTTTGGCAGGGGGGTATGAGGATGATAAGGTGAGATGACTTCTTTATATAGCTTGTCACTTTTTACCCTACATACCTGCTAAGAAACGTACGATTTTGACAAAAAAGTGACTAGACGTTTTAAAACTAAACAAGACGCCTGCTCAGGCGTTCGCGATGGCCAAAAAATGAAAACATGCATGTCAGAGTGTAATAGAAAACCAAAAGAAAAGAGAGTTTGGAATGCACATTGCTTGGTAGATCGGGTATAAACTACAGACAGCTAACAGTTAGAAGCGTCTGAAGCGGGCCTTTTTTAGGATATTTCCGTGCAGGGCCTGGGGATGGATTTAAAGCGATAGGACGCGCGCGGCCAACGCGGGTTGTCTTATTTAAAAGAACTATATAAAACCTTGCAGTTTTTCGTTCGGTTGCTTCGTGTTCGAGATATTTGAGTTAGTTGTATTTCCATGCTATTATCACTTTTTTGTCAGACCAATGTATCAGAATTACTGGTCAGGAAGAGTTAAATTCAAGGGCTTTCAAGGCCATATATCAGGATATTCAAGAACTAAAGGCTGAAAAGAAGGTGTATTAATCAGTAAAATGTGACTTAAAATTGCCGTTTGAACAGTTTAAATTAATGAATTTCAAACACCTTTGGCGTGTAGACATGAACAAAATCAATTTAGAGAATGTCCAATTCTTAATGCCAAACAATTTCAGAAAATATCCACTAAGACAAGAACAATTTAAGGACTTTCAAGCACTTTATAAACTCAAGGACTCCCAAGGCCTTGAATGTTTGTTTGGAAATTCAAGGATTTTGTACGAACCCGGGAATTAGCATTTCTCACGGCTCATGTTTCCGCCGTTTTGGGGGTACTGCCTCTCCCACGTTTGAGCGTCTCCACACCACGAAATATGACTTTTTAGTATTGTAGTTTGTATAATGGTAAATTTACAGTTACAACTTTTAAAAGTCGCTTTTCACGTTTTTTCAATTGTCTACAGGGTGTATCAAAAAAAAACTTGACATATGAATTTGCTCTCAATTTCGCAAAACAGCTATTAGTATCCAGTTTTTTTTATGTATATAGCTTCTATGGGTATACTTATAATGTAGAATAATGAAAAAATTTTGTGAACCAGGGGGGTGTGTCTTTTCCAACAAACTAAAAATGGCTTGCGCACAAAATCTAAAAGCTTTAATCATATTTTGAGTTAATAGATGGAAAATGTGTTGGGTTTTTAATTACTGTACAAAATTTCAGACAGTTTGCTTTAGTTTAAGCCTTTAACTATTCACGCAAACTTACATGTTTTCCTAAAAATCAGCTATTTGCATTCTTAATTAATGCCTTTGCCTAATTTGCATATGTTACCAACATGCAAATTAGGTAAATGCATTAATTAAGCATGCGAAAGGCTGTTTTTTTAGGAAAAAATGAATAACAAAAGGGCTTAAACTAAAGCAAATTGTCTAAAATTTTGTACATTAATTAAAAACCCAACAAATTTTCCATCTATTAACTCAAAATATGATTAAAGCTTTTAAATTTCGTGCACATGCAAGCCATTTTTAATTTGTTGGAAAAGATACACCCCCTGATTCACAAAATTTGAGTTCGAGAAATTTTTTTCATTATCCTACATTATAAGTACCCAAAGAAGCTACATACATCAAAAAGTGGATACTAAGAGCTGTTTTGCGAAATTGAGAGCAATTTCAAATCTGTTCAGGTTTTTTATACACCCTGTAGAATCTTTCACGAGGGCAGACAGTACCCCAGAAATGGCGGATTTTGGCCTTCGTGAGAAAGGCTATAATTACATTGAACTCTGCAAGTCATATTTGACTTTTTGATTTTTGTCCATTTTAGGACCATGGCGATGAATTTTTCTACACAGGAAGTGGTGGTCGAGATTTATCTGGTAACAAACGTACTGCGGAACAATCGTGTGATCAAACGCTGACAAAAATGAACAGAGCTCTTGCCAAAAATTGCGCTGCGTCATTGTGCGACAAGAGTAGAGTGAAAGCAAAGGATTGGAAAGCGGGAAAGCCTGTCAGAGTCGTAAGTCGATTATAATTTTTAGGAAACCCAGATTTTGTGACCTTGCTCTTGTTAGCGGGGAGGGGGGTGGGGCGGAATTTTGGAGTTTTAAAATTCGACATTCCAGGGCAAAATTTTATTGTGCGAAAGGTCGATTTTCCACATCACGTTTTCACATCCTCATTTTTTGCGCAGTAAAAAATTTCATATTACCCAATGTGAATGAATTCACCCACTCCAAAAAAAATGTGCTTTGTCCCGGAGGCACCACGCCAGGGCCAGCTATACCCAAACCAATACTTTCCCATCAACAACAGGATTGATTTTTAAAATTGTACTAACTTGGTACAGAATAAAATGGAACAAAGAATGATTAACAACACACCTCTATGAATTAAAAATATAAAATGCCCGAGGTTTGTTGCATGTTACGCACCAATTTTATATGAAATCGCTTGAGATTAATTACTTAGATTTTTTTCCCCAAAAAGTTCGTATTTTTGGGCATTTGCGACTGCGAAAAGTACTACAAAACGGACCTCGAAAAGAAATGGACCGCGACCTTGTTATTAGACAAACGTGTCTTTGGCAATCTGTCCGTTCGATCGGATTGGTTTTGAGCGACCAATGCACGAGTGCGTAAAAACTCTTAAACTCAGTTAAGTTGGACTAAAATGATGCGGTGTTTGCTATAAGCTCGACTAATTTCACGTCTCAATAAAGGCCATTTTCCATTGAAGTCGCTTTGCCCGCGCGGGCGGAGCGACCAATCGACCATGTGAAAAATCAGTCGCCCGGGCACGCCAAGAAAGTTGAATGTAGTTCTACTTTCATGGCGTGTCTGCGAGCATCCAGACGGACAAAAAATGCACAGGTTAGGCAACTACAGGGAAAGTTGAGTAATGTTCGCTCCGCCCGCGTAAAGCGACTGCAATGGAAAATGGCCTTAAGGTAGCTGTCACGTTGCTCGAAAGACGTGATACTTTTAAATAAAACGATTTTGGGCATCTCGTTCAATAGAAGATGGGTATTTTGGAGCTGGAAATTTCGAACGAAAATTTATATACAATTTTAGACCTATACCGGGAACAACTGCGAAAAATGCAACTTTAGGCCCTGCAGCAGGAATCTTGTGGTTAATGCTCGCGGCCACTGGACTCTGTAGGTCAATGGTCAGAGCGCTGGAATGTGATTGCACGTTCCATTCCTGCTTGGAGGTTGCATTTTCGCGGTTGCTTCTGGTAAGGTCAAGAATTGCCTATACATTTTTTGTCCGAAAATTCCGTCTACAAAACCCCGTCTACATTTTGTTCTTTTGAACGACATGCCCAAAATCATGATACTTACCCATAAACTCAACACTGGCTGAATTGTGATTAATGCAGCTGCATCCACAATCGTCCACAAAATATATTGAGACTTTTGGAATCCCCCCCCTCATTTCAATGTTGAAAGGCTACTATATGTTCGTGGAATGAACATAGAGTGACATCAGAACCGCAACTGTCCCATTGGCAGTTGACATTTTACGTATTACGTATTGAAATCGGGGAGGGTGGTTTGTCTCAAATATTTTGTCATTTTTGTGGACGATTGCAGGGCCGGAACTACTGGGGGAACAAGAAAGGGGGCCAACTTCCCCAGAGGGGGCCCCGGAATGCTGGAATTGCGGAGCGTGCTAAATATTAAGGAATATTCTGAAAAATTGAGGTCGAAAAAGATCCGAAAAATAATTTTTAACCTCCCCCCCCCCCATTATCGCATTTATTTGAGACTACCACCCCTAGCCGTCGCCAACATTTCCCGGGAAAATTTTCGCTTTCCGGAAAATTATTTTAGGGGGGCCAGTGAAAGGAAGGGGGTCCAAATTTTTGAGTTCTCCCCCCAACCAGATATCGCTTGACACGGAATCGCAGGGCTGCTGATTCGGTTCGCAATATTGCGTAGTTGTGTTCAGAATGGCAATGCTGTTGAGGATAGCCCTAGACCGGGTTCGTGCTACTCCTTAAAGTCCTTAAATACTACTTTAGTAAGTTTTGACCTCTCAAGGGCGCTTGAAAAGCTCTTGAACTTTACAGTTTTAAAAAACTCCTTAAATACTCCTTAAATACTCCTTGAATTCTCCTTGAATTCTTAAAATTGTTTTGCTAAATAGTAAGTGAAACCGTAGTATTAACTTTTGTTGGTTGCCAAATGTATTTTTTAGTGCAAAAACCGGTTTATGTTAGTCGACGTTTATTCATAAATATGGTCCTTCACCGTCACATGCTTATTGTATTTTTGCCCAACTAACCAATAGCAATATTTTAGAAAAGTTACCTATCCGTGACTCGAGCAATGGGGTAAATTTGAAATTGCTATTGGTGGATTTGGCAAAAATACATATTTATGGGAACATATTTATGAATAAACGTTGACTCATCGATAATGAGTTATACTGTTATTCTAATGAGTTTCCAAACCATCTATTCTATTAACTATAGAGCGTTTTCTCTCATTCCCCAGGAACCAACTCAACAAAAACCATGGCGGCCATGTTGGTGTTCCAGACAAAAGAGTCTAATTAAAATTCTTTTGAATTTGAACACCAACATGGCGGCTGTGACGTCATGTGCAAACGCTCTATAATTTGATGTTACTTAACTATTGCATCAAGAATGAACATTTCTCAAAATTGTGTAGATCCGTAGCAGTAAATTCAAGAAACATTCAAAGTACGCTCCTGAGACTGGGAACAGATATGATGGAATATATAAGGTGAATATTTCACACTATAACTGTTTACAATATAAGTGGGATATAACGGACAATTTGATTGGCTAATGCGCGTGTATTGTGACGCAATAATGCACTGTTCCGTGGCACGGCCTTGCTCTTTCTGTGTTCTCCCCACTGAGCTATACTATATTACTGGAGGACCTACTCGGCATGAAAGAGTGTCGCCAAAAACATGGCGGCGCTTACGCCATTTCCATGGCAACTGGTCCGAAGTCTCCTTGGTAATTGCCACTGACCAACCGCGATCCGAAGCACTAAACAAAGTCCTGCACCCCCCTGTTTTTACACAAATATTTCACAATTTCAAAATTTAGAGGTTTTCGGTTGTTTTTGAGCTAGAAAATCTTTCCTTCGCACTTTACTTGTTTTACGATGTGGAGGAAAAGTGCCGTTTTGTTTCGTTTGTTGATGCAACAATTCACTATCAAGAAAGATTAACTATTTTTTCAAGGTAAGATTCGTGAAACTATTTTTACTTTGTAGAACCTTGCTAGTTGCTAGTTGCTAGATATAAAATGACTCTCGAGTCTCGAAAATGAGTCAAATGACTATAATATAAGTCAAAAACTCATGCTACTATATATATACAGCAAATATTTCAATAGCAGACACATGAACCGGGATACGGACATATAAATCCTGTTTATAATCGTTGAAAATTGTGGACATGAAATTATGTTGTTTTGTGTTTTTTATTGCCAGTTTTTAATAATTTATAATAATTGTGGTTGTTCACATGCTCACACGGTCGTACAGATTATATATGGTGTGAATCAGGATTAATATATAGATAAGCACAAAGACAGAGAGTGTGGGACAGAGGGAAAAAATACCCAGGACCTGAGAGTGTTCAAAGCAGTTAGCAAAAGTTGGATAAGCATGATTGCTTGCCTATGATGTGTTTTAGAGATAAGATATGGTATAACTGAAACTATCTTTTGAGTTAGATTTAACAATCTCTCTCAGTAGGTTTAGCAACAAGTGATAGTCCAGAAACTGCACAGACTTCATGTCCTGTGAACAAGGCTGCATTGCATTCCCCCACATTGAACAAGTCTCACTGAGCTTGGACAAGCAAGTCCTACTTTTGCCAGGCTTTTTGTAGCAGTGTTTATATATGGGGTTGTGCGGCAGTGGTGGCCACTTATTGTGGGGGGGGGATTTAGGTTGCCAGATCCATATGACCATGCACTTTATGTTGTTGGATATTGTAGTTCTTTAAACTTTTTTGCCTTAACCCATGGGGCACCATGCAGTGCTGTCCTTTGACAAGTAAAATTGTCTGGCATTAGACAGATCGTGTAAAATAATCTGGTGTTTGACAGAGTAAGATTAACTAAAGTTGGGCACATTGGGTATGCAGATAGTTTGATTTATATTCCATTGAGTGGCATATGAGCACTAGCTCCAAGTGACAATTAGTAAAATAGTTATGCATAACCATGCAGAAGATTGTCTGATTAACCCACTGAGTGGCAGTGCTCTCCCCTAAAGTACATTAGGGTGCATTGCCACTTAAAGGGTTAACATATATGCAATACATATTATATTTTTGTTAATTACTAAAGATGTGTAATAACATGATTGTGGTATAATAATGATCTGTTTAATTAATACAGGTACCGGAAGTGATGGCACAGGATGCCAAAATGGAGAAGAACAAATTGAAGTTATGGCACAACTCTTTTTTATTGACAATAAAGAGTACTACACACAGTCACATTTAATTTTTTAACACTACAGTACATTAAATCTAAATGTACATCTTTGTGTCTAAATGTAGTATGTCCATGTTTGTAGAATTGTATAGCAGGGACTGAGAGAGCAGAAAAGAAAGTTAGTTATTATATTGTATTAAAATATATTCAAAGTACCAACAGCAACCTTTTATCAGATTAATATAACACAAGGTGATACCCAAGTGTTTTAATAGATGTGATGAAACATGTACTGCGAGTGTTTTGAATAACTTCAGAAATGATGTATTTGATAACTTCGTAAATAAATTAAGATGAAGTTTATGTAAATCTGATTTCTTTTTGTTTTTACCCTCACCATGAATTTTGAAATGTGTAGATGTGTCTTCCTTCAATGTCAGGTACCCCCAGGATTTGGTTTTAATACCAGAATTGCAGTCCCCCTTTTCATCTGGGAAAATCTCAGGTCCCCCCAGTTTCTCACCCATCCCCCCCCCCACATCAATAATGAATGCCCCCTTATTAATGTAATTAAATTCTGTCAATACAATTTTCAATGATTATAAATACTTGTTGTCATAAATACTAAATTACAGTGCAGCACGTATTATGTAAATATATAAAATTTATTAAAATTTTCATTTATTATTAACATTTTGTGATTTCTATTTCCACACCTAGAGCTCAAATCACTGTTAGTAATACTTGACCTCTGAAAATATGTTTAATGTAGTGATGAATATTGGATTGGTTCTGAGAAAATTATGGGTCAAATATAAATTTACTTTTTAAAAACAAGTACATTTTTAAAAATGTTCCCCCAAAATGCCTGAATTGCTATCATTGCTTCAGTTCAACTATTTCAACAAATCTAGTATATGTCATCAAGAGTGTTTCATTTTCTTTACAAAACTAGTAGTGTTACTTAATTTAAGCACATCTTTTGATCGATCCCTGCTGATTAACAGAGGTTGGTACAAAACCTCCAATTTTCAGACCTTGAGGATTGCAGCATTGAAGTATGCATCAGATTCCTCAAATTTGCCACTGACAATACCTCTCCCTTAATTTAAGAGAACACTTCTTGGTCTAAAAAAATATAAAGCAGTTTAATTATTATCTAAAAACTACATATTAATTTAATGAAGCAGACCATGTATTCTGTATGAGAAAAATATAGAATTGAGACGTAATGTCTATTCTTGTGCAAATATTCCTATGTTGACCATGCACCAACTTATTACATGCAGTAAGTGCATGTTTGGTGAGAAAAGGGTTTTACATGGCAATGCTGATGTACATCACTAAATGTTGAAGGATTTTTGTAGATCGATGAAAATTTTGAGTGTCAATTTTGTACATTTTTAGACCTGGTTAAAGCAGCTGGAAAAGATGCAACTATATTTTTTAGGTTGGTTAGGTCTAAATATGCATAAAGTTGACACTTAAAATATTCGTCTAGTGACGCTACCTTTGATATTTAACAATCTGTTGAGTGTGATGTCCAAAATCCTGACATTTACCCTTACACCTTACTACAGGCTTCACCTTATGATATTTACATGAATTAATTTGCAATTACAGCTCGACACAGTAGCTGATCAGTATAAATTTGTTTGAACACTGCATCAGAATCACTGATGGCTGCAGGTTTATTCCTATCTTAAAGGTCTACATACAATGCTGCTTAGGAATGCTTTCATTTTAAACTGTTTTAAAAGTTGCATTGTACCTTAGACTAGTCCACCCTATTTTATATAAATTGATAAACAAACAATTTTACTTGTTGAGGGGAGAGCACTGGTGCTTAAAGCTTAAGGAGTTTATAATCAGGTGTATAATGACACAAAAAGTGTCCCCAATCAGTATTTTATAGGTAGACAGAAACTACATTCCTGGATAAGCTAGCTTCCAGTACCCCAGTAACTTATACAAAAGTTGGTGCATATTAAACACAAACCCTACAAACACATAGTTTCATAAAGTGTATGTTTGTAAAAGTAATAAAACGAGACCTCAGGCTCTGCAATCAACCTTTTTAACATTATTACACAAGATAGTTTGCACTTTAGTGAGTTTAGACAGTATATATCGTACAAATGTGTGAATATCAAATCTGTGTTGTTTACATAGAACTAAATATTTGTGAATACAGCTTGTTAAAATAATGGGAAATTTTACACCTTACAATATGAAATTTGGACTGTAGAAAGCTGAAAGCTTGTTTTCTTAACAAATGAAGTGTATTTCATCGTTAGGCTTACCAATTTCATGCCAAATAAGATAAAGAATGAGTAAAATTGACTAGACATCTCCTACCTTTTACCCGACTCAAGTATCGTCTTTAATAAATTAATACTCTTTTCCCACATTTCTCGAGGTTTTGTTTGGCTTTCGCGGGCGAGAATAACACGTACGACTTGCATACCTTTAACCAAATGGTCAAAGGTAGTAAATATATCTCAAAATTTATACAAAAGATTTAAAACAACGACAACTATAAATATTTACCTGCAAAAACCAAATCTTTTGCAAAAAACCAGGGGGGGGGGGGTGAAAACTGCCGTGGGCTCAGAATTGAGCCTGGTCAGTGGTAACTACCATGAGGTTTTCGGACCAGTTGCCATGGAAATGGCGTCATTTTCACTCAAAATCCGCCATGTTTTTGGCGACACTTTTTTGACTGACGAGAGATAGGAGCAGGTCCTCCAGTTATTATACAGCTCAGTGGTTTTCCCCCGCTTCATCTCCGCTTTTTAGCCAAAAATATAAACAAAAACTATAGAGCTTTTAAATTACAAAATGTATCAGAAAGCAGGAAGGAATAGACCAAAGGAACAAAGGAATGTTATCTATAGTTCTACGTGTAAAAACAGTATAAAAATTAACCGGCTTGGCACTCACTAAAATGCGTGCAAAATAGTCGGGGGGGAAAACTTGAAAAAGATACAGGAATACCAAAAACATAGAAAAAGGCATCAAGAACTGAACATAAGTGATTTAGAAAGTACCTTCAATGCTTCTGATAAAACTGCTAGATATATTTTCGGCGAAAGGCAAAAAATACAATAATTTCGAAAATTAAAACTGAGCAACACGACGAAACCTACGATTTAACGTCCTTCATGGCAAATCCGGCAACCCAAATGCTGAAAAACATTAGAAAATCAGTTTGTGTATCACTGGGATTTTTCCTCCAGCATTCTAAACCGTTTCTCCGCAACTTTAATTTAGCATCAAAACTTTCTCAAAATTTTGTATTGTTTTTGCTCCGCTCGCTTGAAAATTCAAGCGACAGTTAAAGCATGCGCGTGACGTCACCCCGAGTACATGTTAGGAGAATTTCAAAGTTGATCTTTTGAGTAAAATTGTTTACTATATGTAATATGTTCTACTTATATTATAAAAGAAATAGAAAAACTCGTCGCGCGCGTTTGTGGTGTGATAGCACTCGGGGAATGTTGGGAGAACACTCGAGAAGCGTGTACAACTTCTCTCGTATTCTCCCAATATTCCCCGCGTGCATTATCACACCATAAACGCATGCGATTCGTTTTTGACTCACGGATGTTGCGAAGCAACATCTGTGAGTCTTTGTGGTTTACTTGAGTGGGGCAGTTAAACAATGGGAAATGACCAGCCTGCTTTGCGCGCAGTGTTTGCCTGCGAACGGGTCTTTTGGAACCGGAAATTGGGCTGGAGCACGCTTCACGTTCTTTTCAACTTTTGACTTTTTGACAAGCGTGTGCTAAATTAAAAGGTGAGTGTTAGTTGACTTAATTGTTATCTGTTTTTCTACTTCACCCAACAGATCTGCTGTTAACACACTGATCTACCTTTTAGCTGAAATATTAACACTATTTTGTTCAATATATATACAAGTGTTCACATTTTCTGGTGCCTTTCGAGCGCCTCTGTCAGCTGTGTTTCAACACCGTTTCAACACCGTTTCCATAGTTTCTGTCGATTGAAAGAGTTTTTTGTTTACCAAATTTAATCATGTTATTTAAATTAATAATTCATGTTTTAGCTGTCACGGAATACAAAGGACATATTTGTCTTATTCGAAGCAACACGACACAAAATCTTTGTATTAAAGTCACGTTGCCGACTTGCCGTTGTATATTTCACATGACTGCGCTGGCACTGTAGCCTAGTATCAGCTGGCACGGACGAGTCTCAGCAGTGTATCGATAGATCGCTTCATTTTTATCCTCTATCAGGAGAATTTCAGCTGTCCTTATGCTCTTTGATGAATGTCCCACTTATATTTAGACGCAATGAAACAACATCAAAACCACTAGTTAATCCAACGAAACTCTGTCGGATTACAGGGGATGGCAATTGTTTATTTAGAGCACTGTCATATATTTTAACCGGTAGACAAACATACCACATGATTTTAAGACAAAAAATAGTGGATCACATGAACAGTATAGAACATGTCCTGAGACCATATATGAATAGTTCAGTAGATCATTATTTAGCCACAAGCAACATGAGGAACAGTGGTGTGTGGGGGACAGATATTGAAATTTTTGCAGCCATTCGCTTTTCAATGTAGATATTTATGTTTATTCACAGTTTGGTAACAATTATAAATGGTCTAAAAAGAAAAAGAACATTGGACACTGAGGCAGCATTACCACCTGGATTTACTTACACTGTACTGCCATTGGACAGCTACCTGTACCGTTGTATCAATAAGGGTGCTGTTTTATAGTTGTTCTGTTTAAATTTTTCTGTTCAACACTGTACATCGTACAGCTACGGTCGTTGATGCAGCATGTACTGTATTGGTTACAGCTTTATACTTATAGCTATCATGTTTAAATTGTCCTGTTCAACACTGTAGATCGGACAGCTACGGTCATTTGATATATTACATTGGGTACAGCTTTATACTTATTATAGTTATCATGTTTAAATTGTCAGTCTGTTTAACACTGTACATATCGGAAAGCCACGGTCATTGGATGTACTGATACTGACTGTATTAGGTACAGCTTTATACTTATAGTTATTCTGTTGAACACTATACACACCTGACAGCTATGGTTATTGTACTTTTATATAGATTTGCTTTGATAGTGTGTAGTTTTATAATAATCTATTCAGATTGTTTTTTCAAGACTGTTGATATTGGTTAGGGACCGGTCATTATTTATGGAAGGGGGAGGGGAATTTTTCTTTTCTAAATTTTTAAAATTGAAAGCCCCCCTAAATGGCAGAAATTTAATGATGCCCCCCCTGCCATATTAGAATATTTTTCTTTGACCCCCCCCCCCCATTTTCATTTTTACTCGTCAAATGGGGATACCCAGGCGTTATAGTATTAATTATTAAATAAGAATATGGAACTGGCAAGATATTAACGTCGACCAAAAATATATATTTATTAGCAGAAAATTGTAATTAAAAGAGGAGTATTTTTATATATAACACTAAAATCAGGTTTCCATTTGGTCTGGGCGATCGTAACCATGTTTAAGGCTGCAACTAGACTTGATGGTACGAAGTATTGCCATAGCAACTGCGCGGCAACAATGAGAGCAACAATGAGTAAAATTAGCAGCAAAAGGAGATAGGAATGACAATTCTGCCAAGGCATACCTGCGAAATACAGTGTATAGTGGTCTATACATCCTATTTTATGTGAGATTAAAAATTATATAAAAATGACATATACTAGCTACCAGATAAAATCTTTTAGAATGAACATGGGTGGGTGGGTCGGGAAAAGGTATCGAAGCGCAAAACTTGCTGCAGCTAGGCAAAGCATACAATGGTAGAATGAATACCTAGACCGAAGCACTGATCACAAGGCATGAAACAACCCCCTTTGATCGATATGACGTCACAGATTCCCCGCAGCGGATGTGGCCTGCATAATACAAACGCCGTTAACCTTGCTTAATTTAAATGTATTTAACCACATCAAGAGCTGATGTAATAATACATTGTCAATTTAACTAGTCTGCAATCCGTAAAGACTGATTTGCATACTGCATACTGCATACAGCACACACAAGACAAGATGAATCCAGACTATTTCACATCAGTGACCATGATTTAGTTGCAACATTTACAACCAAATGGATACCAGGTTATTAAGCAAATTCCTTCAAGTTTAATTGCAACACCCCCTGTCATTTTCTTGAAAAAATTTAATAGCCCCCCTTCTAGTCATTTCTACATATGCCCCCCCTTATTTTTTTCCTCCCCTCCCCCCTTCCATAATTAATGACCGGTCCCTTATTGTTAAAATCGAGGATGTCGTTAAAATTAAACTTTAAACCTGTAAGATCTTCGGGAACATTTTATATTATGTCGTGTTTTACCAAATAATGACCTTGCCCTTGCACGGTTCCCATTTGTAAAAAACTGCTGTAAATCATATCCCCCTTTAATTAATTTGATCTCATCCGTGAGTCGGCCTCGAAGGCCTTTGATCTATTTCTTAAGTATAGATGGCTGCATGCATAGGCTAATGACAATAGTTCAAATGCAGAACATTGTAGGTATAAAAAGTCAACCCAAATTTAATGTGCTCTTGCGCCCTCAATATTAAGTGCACAGATTCAATTTTTCTTTGTGGTTACTTGTGTGTGAGGCAGTTACACAATGAGAAATGACCAGCCTGCTTTGCGCGCACTGTTTTGCACTGCGAATCGGGCCTTTCAGAACCGGAAATCGGACTGGACCACGCGTTCGCTCTTTTGATCTGGCAATTGGCAATAAAAAATGGCAAAATGGCAAAATTCGCAAGGTGCTCGTTTGCAAAAAGAACTGCAACTGCTCTAATCCTTTCTGTCACTTTCATTTGATCTCATCCGTGAGTCTGCCTCAACGGCCTTTGATTCTTAATGACACAAAAAGGTATCAGTGGAGTACTAAGAGTCCAACACACGCGAAAATGCCAAAGTTCTGTAGCCCTCTTTTTAATGAACCCTGTACTGCTTAATTATGCACAAAAGTAGAAATGTGTTTTGACCGGCAATTTTTAATCCGCTCGTATATTTGATCAATTGTGCTTCAATGGTACAAAAAAGGTGTCAATCAAAAGTTGAAAAATAATTGTTATAGTAATATGGAAAATTTAGATCTGCGAACTTAAAGGGCATATGACTCGAAAATTGACCTTGTTATTTTATTTGAAAGATCATTGAAAACTGTAGAGTAACTTTGATAGATTTTTGTTTTCTATGCTTCGTTTTTAAAATATTTCATCTTGTATGATATGCAATAATGCATAATGATTTACTGCATATTGATTTACCCCTAAAAGCTGCACATCTTTAATACGACCAAACACAATCAGTAGAAAACATGGGTGTCAAATATAGTGCTCGTCATTCAATTTGAGCGAATTTATTTGATAGTGACTAAATTATATGACATTTTAAAGTAAGTCATTATGCATGTGTGATGTAGAAGTTGGTCCTTTGCATATCTAGAAAACAAAAATCTGTCAAAGAAGTTACTCTACAGTTTTCAATGTCATATGCCCTTTAATATTGATGGCACAAGAGCACCCTGAAGTGGAATTACCTTTTTTATATACACCCTGTATGTGGGACAAGCTGAAAAGTTTAGACAAGTTGACCCACCGTGGTCGTCAAGTGTAACATTTATACACCCGTAGATCTAACCAGCTTGGAGCAACTGCAAAAAGTGCAATTATATGTACTATTTACAACATGAGCGGCCGTGTTGTATCGGATATATAAATGGCTTAAAAACGACTCATCTTATGAGTTCATTGGCGAAGTAATTTTAAAAATAAACGTTGTCTAAGCCGAGAAAATCAAAGTTATAGTTTATGTAAATCAACATGAATCTGTATCACATATACAGATAGACACGCTTATAATTTTTCTTTGTGTTTTCTTCATGAACTATTAATGAGTTTTTTAAATATATATATATATATATATAGGCCACGAGTCTTGCAGGAGAGAGATGTATAAAATTTACACTCGAAATTTCCAACTCCAAAAATCCTTCAACCTTTTAATTCCATCGAGTGCGATACCCAACATCCTGATAATTCCACATGTATGTATTCCTTTTCAGATTGTGGAATACTGGCCTGAAAAAGGTCAATCTGGTTATATTGTGAGACGATATTTGCTTCGCCGTGACGATGAGGTAAAATTAATTATTATTTCTTTTATGTATTTATATAATTATAAGTTCTTTGTAGGTTTGCATGGCGATAAACCATATACTATTGCTTGTGGAAACACCACGTAAATTTATTACTGCAAAGCTTTCGATCCGTAAGCCCGGATCTTCATCAGTGCTAATAGGTCTCATATTATTAGCACTGATGAAGACCGGCGCTTACGGATCGAAAGCTTTGCAGTAATAAATTTACGCGGTGTTTCCACAAACAATAGTATTATATACAATTATAGTCAGGATTTTATTTCAACTGGCCTTACAAAGATAGTAATTATTATGCGGTTCTTATTTACGTCTTTGCCACCATGGTGAGTAAAATAAATTCAAGAAGGAATTTCCTTTTTCGCAATTCTTGTACTTGACGGTGTCGCAGTGTCGGTGGATATTATATAACACCTCATTAAATTCTGGTCATTTAATTGGCTGATTGTGATCACGTGGTATGGAATCAAAATTTCCATTTTGCTACCGTGCAATAGTACAAAAAGTATTGCACGCTGAGCCGTGCAGTAGTTTTTGTACAATTCAACGGTTGGATTTAATTAAATCCAATCATTCAAAATGGTGGGTGTAAAAATACAATATTTTTACTATAATTTTTACGGTAAATTACCTCCATCATCATATTAATGCTTCACTAAAACGTTTGTTGACATTTTTTTGTTGGATTTTAATTATTTTGGAACAAGGTATGTGTGTTTGTTTTGTATTTAATTCGCTTAAAAATTCGATAAAATTGATCTATTTTCAGTATTTTGGTGTCATACAAAACAAATAATGAATGCTTTCATTCGTGCAATAGTAAAAATGTTTTCATTCGGTAAAAGATGGAATTTTTCATTCCACTCGGCTGTCGCCATCTTTCACCTCATGAAAATATTTTTACCATTGCACTCATAAACATTCATTATTTGCATAATATACAAATAAGGAATGTTTATGAATGCATTGGCAATGACAACATTTATTATTTGTTTTATATGACACCAAAATACTGAAAATAGATACATTGTATGGAATTTTTAAGTGAATTAAAGACAAAGCAAATACATGCCTTGTTCAAAAATAATCAAAATCCAAGAATGAATGATAATGGCGGTTAATTATCGTAAAAATTGTAGTGAAAATTGTCGTACGAATATTGTTTATTTATGAAAATTTTACACCCGCCATTTTGCTTCGCACGAGTTTGTGTATCGAATTTAATTTCTAATTAATTATATAGAATTAGTTTATACTGAATTTAATTCCATCGATCTCAGTATGAAAATTATTCGATTACGATACGAATAGGATTTTGAATGACTGAATTTAATTAAACATCGCCATTCTATAGTACTCGTACGGCTGAGCGTGCAATAATGCAAGTAACATTGCACGGTAGCAAAATAGGAATTCCAATTCCATATCACGTGATCATAATCAGCCAATTAAATAACCATAATTTAATAAGGTGTTAAATGATGTTCCCTATAAGCACAGTTTAGATTATAGTGGTTTTCCGTACGAATTGGTTGTACGACCATTATTCTGTTCACCGTTCTCCTATCATTTTGCCTGATTTATTTTTACAGGAGCCAGCTCCTTGGACCAAAGAAGGTCGAGCAAGGATAGAAGAACTAGGTTTAACCATGGAGGTATGTGAAGTTTTTCAGTATAAGCTGTGTCAGTGACCGTTACAGAGCAAATGGCGATCAACTTTACACTGCTATTTGTACTGTTGACATTTATGAGAGCAAGCTACTAAACGACAAACAAATATAGCTGAAATTCCTTCAAAAAAGTAAAAAATAGGTACGCAGTGCGTACATGTTTCATGCCATCTGAAACTTATGATGCGCTATAGCCTATAGCGCTTTATATAACCTTTTGTACAACTGGCGTGAAACGTAACATATTGACTCAATAAGTTTAATAATATCAATATATTTATTGAAAAATAGCTATTATGTCAAAATAAGAAAACTTAAGATTCTCACGTGAATCAGCCTACGGTGTAGAACCTGACTCGTCCCCAGTCGGCTCTGTGAGCACGTGCGAATTGGAAAGAACTTGTCTGGCCACCAACCATGGTAGTGCCTCGCAATCATGGGAGTCGGGAAACAGGCGAATAGGCAATGTTTTTATAAGCGACCGTTAATATTTAGTTGCAAGCGACAGTAATAACATTAATTAACAAGGTCAAGGTGGGTCAAGGTTTTATCGAAAGCGATTGACTGTTAGATTTCCTTCACAAATTTATAACTAAATAACGTTATTTCCTTTAGATTTAGCTTTATTGTAACTTTTTAAAGGTATAAAAAACCCGTGGAAACGGTGAATTACTGTAATAGATTGAAAATTATTTATCATTTTGACGTTTGAGTGATTGAAATGAGTTAATTTACACTATATCGAATGTCATGTTGAATGTCAAGTTGAATCTTATGCGTACTTCACAATGGTTGCTATTTCGTTGTATTAAATTTCAATAGTATTAATACTATTTGTCTGTTTATAATTCAAATTTTGTTTGATATTTATGTTTCATGTTATTTTCAAAATGTGCTGTAGTTTTGAAGCTTTGCACACATTATAATCAGTGCGAGCACAATGGCTCCGTTTCGGTTTGAGTATATAAAAATCGAGTATTTTGATAGCGTTGGGCTTGGAGGCTTTCACGATATATAAATATAAACGCCTGATAATTGTAAATAATCAGTGCGAGCACAACGGCTGCAAAATCACAACAAATAACAAAATATCAGGTAAGTTAAAGCAATAAAGCTTTACCTACCTCGATTTATTGTTCTAAGACGCTCAATTATGTAAATGTTCGGCGAATAATCAATATTTCTTTGCGTTTCTCGACGAAAACCCGGCATGAAAATGCTCGTCGGAAAAACTCGGTATTTGTCGTACACTCATACTTTACAAATCTACCACGTGATTTACGACCGGACGGCGGTACGCACACTGAACACGACGACATGAAATTTAGAGCTATATGAAAGTTGCATGCCATATATGACATGCAACAAAAACTGGGCTCTTGTGTACGCGACTACTTGAAAAATATAAGGGTTGGGTAACAAAAAGAACATTGTCATTTCCAAAGCACGACTCGCTCAAACATTGAAAACTAAAAACCAATGTCAACGTCATGTATGCATGTAAATACGTGCAATATGTTAATAAACCAGAGTCACTCTTTTGGTCATTTTCCGATTTGTCAGGAGGTAAATGGTGTCTTGAAAGAAAGTACATGTGCAGACAACATGAAATCTTACACTGCAGAAAATTGCACAAGCATTTATCAAACTCGTGTTACAGAAGTAGTAAAGGACATGTGTGACAACTGAACGGTATCCTCAGATTTGTCAAGTTTTTGGCCAGAAGTGGGTATTTGTTTTTTAATTGACATTTGAAATTGGGTAAAGAAAAATTCTGGATCAGTAATATTTTGGATCAGTAATATTTCTGGATCAGTAATATTTCAAAAATTGGATCAGTAATATTTTTACCAAGAAAAACTTTTATCTTCGGTGCCACCCCCCGCCATAAATATAACGACCGGTTCCTAAAGAGAATTTAGAACGACAGGACTTTGCTTGAAACGTATATTTGGTAGTTTACTAAGCGAACTTTGGGAAAACCAAACTGTAGACCACCAGGGCCGACCTCGCACACGCCCCCATATCAGAAAACGTTTAGCCCACAATCCTGGCACTATTTCTTGGCTCATAGATGGTTCAAAAAAATTAAATGAATTTTGGTACAATTAGTAAGTGGGAAGCAAAAAATTAGAGGAGGAAAAGGGACCTGATAGCTAGTCTATTGCTATTGTAACCGACTAAGCGTACCAGAATGTCTGCCTATAAATGCACTTACTAATTGAACACAACATTCGTTTAATTACGTTGACTGTGAGATATTGTTTAACGTTTGCGGCCATCTCGAGCACAACAGGTAACGTCATAACTTTAGAAAACGTCGGAATGAGATGATACATGAATTACTTGTAACCGCCATTATTATACACTGAAACTTTATTCTCATTTGTGATTGGTCAACAATCTCTATATAGATAATCCACTGAGAGAACTGCAAAATTCCGCCGAAGAGGTTATCGTCATCTTTGCAATGCAAAATTACGCGATCTTTGCAATCCATGCAATCAAGAAAAATTAACTTTGTTGCATAAGCTTACACTTTAAACGTTGTTCACTGTTTTTCATTCTAGTATCCTGAAGGATATCTCGAGGCACAGGAAAAGAAACGTTTGGAAAAAGAAAATAAAATGCAAGGAAAGGATGCGAAAGGGTCCAAAGGAAAGCGCAAAAGAAGTAAGTTAGTGCTTATTAGTGGTACTAAAATGCACTAACAATAATGATGACACTTGAGAGTATACAGTCTACTCGAAATTTCCATCTGCAAATCCCTTCAACAATGGACCATTTGCATTATAGACTAAATTTTTATCTAGACAAAATTTTCATCATAGCTTGAAAGAGCATCACAAAATTAGTAATACTCCAAAGTTTCGTTGCGGAATGTTGTAAAATGCGGATAATATAGCCTTGCGAAATTTGCAATTTTCAGTCATTTTGTATTACAAACGGGAAATTGTTGCCCCAACACCCGACTGGGCTGTCAATTTCCCGTGCGTAATACAAAATGACTGAAAAACAGCAAACTTCGCATGGCTATATTATCCGCATTTTGCAACGACACTTTTGGAATATTATTCATTTTGTGATGCTCTTTCAAGCTGTGATGGAATTTTTGTCTAGATCAAAATTTAGTCTATAATGCAAATGGTCCATTAGCATAGTTCCAGTTATAATAAGGAATTTACAAATGCAAGACGGCGACGTCAGGACAACGGCTAAAACAAACTGTTTGAAATGGATGATTGTATGGAAATCTTGTCTTGTATTTACTTTTGTATGAATTTAAAATAGTTTCGAACGAGTAAAATAGAGCTATGTTGATCAACTCTGCTAGAAAAACCTACATGCCACGGCTTGAAATGCTAGCGTGCTATGCAAGACTTGAAAATATACATTTTGCCGTTGTCAACAGAGCCTGGACGACGTCTGAAACCCTTGCTACACTTTTAGTTATTCATTTCTTTTGTGCTATAGGATTAATGTCATTGTATTGATGGCCGTCGTCCTGACGTCCGTCGTCCTGACGTCGCCGTCTTACAATTCGTAAACTTCCTATTCATCTCAATGGCTCGACCTCAAGTTATTGAAGAGTGATTGGATCTTGTGGTTTTCCTGTTGGCTCTACATTGCAATCCTACGCAATGCTATAAATACGTTCTTTTACTTGTTTTTAGGTGCTTCCGACTCCCCCCAGGCGTCCCCAGCCAAAAAGAAAAGTTATACGGTTACGAGTGATAAATTGGCCCTCATTAAAGCCGATACATCAAACCAAAAAATATGGGAAGAAATCCTTTCATCATATGAAACAATTACGGTAGGTTCTGTTTTCTGTATATGTTGCCCGCTCATTAAATTCTCGATCTATCCCATAATTCACGTATTAAAACAGTAGAAAGCACAATTTATTTCGTAAAACAATGTGAACATTAATAACAACGTGATTGATTAATCGCCATCTTGAAAATCTGTTTGTCTGTCCTTTCTCGTTACTATGGTAACTGTCACAACTGCATGATGCAATAGTTCCTATTTAACTAATGTTACATGACGTATTGCTAATAGGCATCCTACACTAACCCCTCCTATTATTTAAGCTGTCTTCATTATCTTTTATATATATAGCCCAACATTTAACGCTATAGTCTATACTCATCTTGGCTACTTCTTGGTCAACTGTGTGGGTTGATCAGACTCGCAAATATTGAACCTTGACAGTAATCTAAACTAAGTGTTTCTTTATCTTTTCGGGCCCCGCTTTCGATTAAAATCTCCACAAGCGGAGGTCAATTATAGTGTTCTAGTTTACATATTATCATTAATGATAAGGTTAATTCAAAGAGCGTATTAAACTGAATAAACACGGGAATAGAACTTATGGTGTGTTCTGCACATGCGTATATCTAGGATAAAATCCCACAAGCGCAAACGAAACTATTTCTCTATAAAGTTGAGCAGAAAGGACTCACAGTGACCGTTTTGGCAGGGTTAGGTGGAAAACGCGGACACGCGGACATGCGGACACGCGGACACGCAAGTCAAATGGAAAACGCGGACATGCGGACACGCAAGTCAGGTGGAAAACGCGGACATGCGGACACGAAATTTACTAAACTTCAAAAAATCTATTACGACAATAATTAATAATTTTCGCGTGATATTGAAAGTTATCAATGCCGAGGTTGTGTTTTTCTCTCTCTTTTCTCTGTCTTAGTTTGTAAGCTCGCTTGGTGTATTTCGCTTCTTTTTTTAGTTACAAAAACAAATCTCGCCATGGGCCATGGCTTTATATGTTCTGCATGTAAAGAAGCTCGTTTTCTGCTGGCAGAATTGATGTCATATTTACATTCAGAAAGCTATATCTGCAGGTGTGATGTCATAATTACACAATCAATTCCATGTATTTTACTTACAGTATTGAAGATTCTGAAAAATCACTCAGAATCTTTACAAAATACAAAACAACGGCAATTCAGAAAACGTTTTCATATATTCAAGTTTCAACTACATATGTTTTAATTGTCATCACGAATGATACTGGGTTATATTTTATAAGTGAGGAATCACAGAGTAATTTGATATACATACACATACGTATATATTATCAGGTCTTTTGATGCTTTACTTCCTTGCTTCAAGGTTAAGTTCTCAGTGCAAAATTGTAGCTGATCATGACTAACTTGTGATTGCCGATCAACACTAGGGGTACAGTTGATCGCACGCGCAGGTATAGTTTTGCAACTATTTATTCGTCGGGATCATTATTATGATATAGAATGCCCGTCCATTTTGACACTTCGCACCTCCTTTAATCCTTTGCGAACAGCGACAACTTCCTCATAATAGGTACTCGATAGAATTAATTGCCGATGGGTTTTGTAGATGGAAATTTCGAATGTCACTTTTATACATTTTTTATACCTATTCCTGTCCGCGTTTTCCACCTAACCGATACAGGGTGTATTTTTTTTTAAGCCCCTGGGAATTGAAATCGAATTGCTAATAGATCATATTACTCTTGTTGTGCATTAAATAAATGCATAAATTTTGCTTTCTGCACTCGCGTGTGCAATAATTTTGACAGTTGTGCTATTTTAAATTCCCAGGCCCCTAAAATATTTTGTCTTTAAAACCATGTCGATTTCTTGGGAAATTCCGAGGTTGCGTTTTTTTTATACACCCTGTATAGAATGCCCGTCCATTTTGATACTTCGCACCTCCTTTAATCCTTTTTAATCCTTCCTCACAATGGGTGATTAATTAATGAGCTTGGCTAAAGGTCGTCGGTCAAAATATGCCGAAGGTCAGCAAATATATCTATATCAAAACGAATTTTTTGTCACTTGAAGCGAGGGATATTGGAGAGCGACAAAACTTAAATACTTATTATAACTTGAGTTATATTTATAGCACAGAATGTTAACTCATTTGTTTAATTAAGTGCATTCAACTTAGCCGAGTAAGTGTGCTTCGATACTAAAATTCTGGCAAATTTTACAGGGAAAGTTTTGTCTGAATGAAGATTTAATTCATTTGAAAGGGTTCCTTCCTTCCTTTATTTCATGATTGACTCGGTTTTCTTTGATGTACCGCGGGCTGTATATAGCATAATGCCCTTGAATACCATACAGCCCTAATTAGTCAAGAAATAAGCGAGAAAACTAGAAAAATACTTGTCGAAATCGAAAAAAAAGAATAAAACTTTGTTAGAAAACCTCTTCAATCATGAAATAAGTCAGTTAATTACCTCGAATGTCGGGCTTTATGCTATATAAAGCCCTCGAACGCTTCGCGTTCTCGGGGCTGTATATAGCATAAAGCCCTCCTTCTCGGTAACTAACTCTTACTTAATGGATTACAGACTAGGCTTGGGTAAATTATGTCGGCCTAATTTCGAGCATAATAGGGTTTCAGAAGCATAATAGACACTTAAGCCCCGTTAACACGAGCAATTTTCATGTGACAATTTTGATGTGACAATTTTTATTTGCTCGTGTAGACGAGGAAAATTGGGCAATTTTTGTGTGGCAAATACAGTTGCTGAAAAGCTAGCGCGTTAGCTTTTATATGACAAATAAAAGTTGTCACATACGAAAAATTGCTCGTGTAGATTACTTGTCACATAAAATGTCATATTTTTTCTCCCGCCATATTTGTAAAAGTATAATTAGTGTCCGCGCCATGTTTTATTGCGCTGTTCATAGATATTTTTTAAACAGGAATCAAGTGCATCAACAATTATTTAATTGTTGTCTCATCTACACGACCAATTAAATACATTTCTCACATAAAAATATGAAAAATTGTCACATAAAAATTGGTCGTGTAAACGCGGCTTTATACAAGGATAGTCGGCATAATTAGCCGTTTTCGAGCAATTCAAAATTAATAAAATAATGCTTTGGCTTTGGGGCTAGAGTCTAAAGAAATAAAAAAATAAATGAGACTAGCACAGGCCAGGATCCTGGGCACTAGTAAAACAATGAGTTTTGTCACGAGAGTTAAAACAATGAATTAGTTGTAAATGCTTTGACTGTAGAGAGGTTCCACTCAGATAGTCAGATCTGGCTTGTTTGAACATTTTTCTACTTATTAAAATTGAATTTTTCTCGAGCATAATTCGAACATAATAGGCTGTTTCACGAGCATAATAGATAAAATAATAATAATAATAATAATAATAATAATAATAATAAATAATTTAATAGCATTTCCACATAGTGGCTCTTCTATGCTACAAGTGAGTTTGATTATAAGATAACAAAGTATACAATACATACAACGGAGTACATAATACGACACAACAAGTATTACAATACGTAGTATGTTGTACATTACAGTATTTAACTATCGACATTACTTATACACAGTAAAATACAGTATAGTTATACACACAATGTCAACAGAGTTTACGACGTGTCACTAATTCTGTTTTTGACTAATGTTTTGAAGTACTCGGAGGAGGTTCTGCAATAATCTTTAAACGTATCGCAGTTTCGAATTTCTTCAGGTAAAGAGTTGAACACTCGAGCTGCTTCATCTTGGAAGGTTCCAGAGATAATAGGGACTACTAGACGCCGGGCAGATGATGATCGTAATGGTCTTATAGGAATATGTTCCTCTAATTTTAAGTATGAAGGCCAGTCATCACAATTCATTGCTTTGTATGCTAATTTGGCAAGATGATAATTCCTACGTTCCAAAATTGGAAGCCAACCGAGAGACATGACATCAGTGATTGTTTTAATCACGAGCACTGCCTTCGGGCATAATACTATGAGCCCTATTTTCGAGCATAATTTACCCAAGCCTATATTAAATCCTACCTTGTAAAGTATTTTGAGATTCGCGAAGGTGCCGATCGTTGTTTGCTGCAGTGATTTACTCACAGAGAAATCAGATAAAAACGCTTGGGTCAAACATTCAATTAGACCATGATATAAGTTCAACTAATATTTTATAATGTATAATAACATGTTCAACATTTTATAATGCAACATAAACAACAATGATAACCGCAAAGTACAGTATATGATGTGATGTTCAGTTATGTGGTCAGTCTTACAATAGTGAGAATGTGAGATGCATAAAAGTTGCTTTACAGTACTCATGCACTCATAGTTTTATTGGAGATATACTATATACTGAGCCAAGGATTCGAGCTCGGATTCGAGCTCGGATTCGAGCTCGGATTTGAGCTCGGAATCGAGCTCGGATTCGAGCTCGGAATCGAGCTCGGAATCGAGCTCGGAATCGAGCTCGGAATTCGAGCTCGGAATTCGAGCTCGGAATCTAAGTTTTATTACAGTCTAGGACCTGTATATGAGTTTGTATGCGTTTCACTTAGCACAGGTAATCTCAACTGTTTTAGGGTAAAATGACCATGGCAGTCAACATGGCATATGTGCCAAAACCTGAATCCGGGACAAAATTCCTGAAAATGATCCCGCCCTGAAACAGCAGTGTCGACATAGCTGTAACTTCCGAAAAGGAAAGCGATAGCCTTTCTGAAGTGTTATAGTGTTCAGAAGGGTTGCTTTTAGGGATGGTCAGTAGCCTGAAATGTCAGGCGTTCTCCCCGCTTGAACCTGACATTTCAGGCTAGGGTGGTCAGTGGAAGGAAAAATTTGTCTAAGTATAATATTTTACAAGAAAATGACCATGCACCACCCCCAGGTAAATTGCTAATTATACATAAATAACTAATGTGCCTGGCAGAAGTGAAATATCCCTATTTCCTAAAAACAAATATCATGAGGATTGTCATAAGGATTGTCATTGTTTTCTTTAAATATAATACCATATTTTGCCATCTTGTTTGCTTTTTATCACCAACTGAAATTTGGCAAATATCATCCAGTTGTTGCACTTTTACATAACATAGTTGAAGAAGATTTCAAAGAAGGTTTCATAAGGTTTTAAAACAGTGCAGTGTAATTATCTTCGTTACTGTGTCCTTCGATATTTCGTGAAATACTGAAATATGGCGCCATTATAAATTGCAATGGCTCGCCGCTTCTCTGCCCGATAAATGCCACTTATTCGTCTTGTTGTGTATTTAGACATTACAGTATCCAATAGTACTTCATTGTAGAATAGTCCCAATGGAATCTCATAACAATCCAAATTCGAAAAGAAGTATTAATTTAAAAGTCACGCGCAAGTATTAATTTAAAAGTCACGCGCACAGGGAGCAGAGGAGTCACTAAACTCTAGCAAAACAATACAAACGCCGTCTTACCTTGTTAATTGTAACATATTTCATTGTAAAATCCCCATTAAAATGCATATTTTATAATTTATAGTCTGTTGAAATTGTCGTGAAACCATGTGAAACCATATAAAGTTTATAAACATTGTTTGATTTTTTATTCGTACTTCATGTAACATGAACACCAAATGAACCGTATACTCATTTCACATTCTCGCTGGCGGCTCGGCATTGTTCGTTAGCTTTTCGGAAAATACGAGTCTATGGTCCCTCCCTCTGGGTAATTCAAGGCAGAGTATAGGTCTCCCGAAAAGGTCTTTTATTTTAAAAAAATCCATACAATTTGCTTTAAAATGCAATGTTTTGACATGCTCTGTAACTTGGGGAAACTGCTCAAAAACACTTTCACTTCGCATTCTTCGACAGCAAAATCGTGCAGCACGTATTATTCTAGTCGCTGACTTTTCTACTCCTTCTGTTCTTCTTTTTTCCCAGATTCGAATAATCCCAATCTTCGACCTTATCCCAGTGCTCCGTGATCATTTAAGCAAATGTTTAAATTCTTATCTTGTATTCGACAACGGGCTCTGAGTGACTCCGACTAGAGCTTGCGCATATGACCTTCAACCCCCCTTCCCGCGTACTGACTCTGGAAAACGAACATTTCTGTACAGTGCTTCCATTCTTTTTAATTGCTTAGATAGCGATTGTAAGCAACTTGTGCTTCGCCATATTGCTCTTCATATACTAACGCCAAACAAAGAATTCCGCATAAAATCTTTCTTAACAAGCTTAACCTTACTATAGAATCCGAGCTCGAATTCCGAGCTCGATTCCGAGCTCGAATCCGAGCTCGATTCCGAGCTCGAATCCTTGGCTCGGTAAATAGGTATCCTCGTTTTATTGCGCTAACTATCTAACTATACTGTATAAATCACACAGTAATGGTTTATGCCTGGCAAACCGAAAACAATTTTGGGAGCAAAATGTCATTTCTGTCTAACAATCTTAATAACTCCTATTGAGAATTTTCAATTTAAATGACGTTTAAAAAGTTTATTTCGGCCCTGTAAACTGGACTATTGCGGTAAACGTTATCATAATTAAAACATCGTTTCGCAGGGCCACACCTAGCTCGCTTTAAGAAATCGACCCGTGACCCGTGTACGGGAATTTAGAAGACTTGAAGGCTTGAAGGGGTTTTGTAGTTGGAACTAGAAAAACTAGAAAAATCCCTCCAACTTTTATAGACACCACTAGTTTTTCATGTTCGTACGTCTTTTTTATGTTCGTACGTCACCAAAATATGTGCCTCGTTTCCGGATACATGGAAACTTGGAAGCGTGCATATTGTTAACAAAACATCTTATGTTGATTAGATTACCTTCATATAAATCTAACCCTACATTAAAATAGATTCATAATCTCGGAACAAAAGAATTTAAAATCAAACGCTACGAACTCCATCATTATCGCCGGCGGTTCGATACATACTTTTTTGAACTTCGCTACATTCTTGTGGTTGAGGCTTTGAAGAAGCCTTGCTTCCTTGAAAAACCTTTGTTTTTCATCAGACCTCGACGATTGTAGCAATTTCTTAACAACGACTTTTTCTGCTGCTGTTTTTTGCTCACTCTTGAAAGAGGCGAGTAACACTGCGCCAAATGTACCTCTTCCAATCTCACTAGTATCGGAGAGATCAGTCCACAAAAATGTTTCAAGACCTTTCGTGAATTCTTGATAGGAGACCTTCGATTTTGAAAAAGAAGGCAGCTTAAACGACATCTTGTGGTGAATGCTCTAACAGCAAAGCATAGATCGGAACGGAACTAACAGCAAAGCATAGATCGGATCGGAACTAACGGCAAAGCATAGATCGGAAGTAATTTAAGCAGGCCTTTCGCTGTCACACGAGCAGGTGTGATATGTCATTTTCATATCACTCTATTTTAGTTGAAATGATCAAAACTGAAACGCAGGCAGTATGAATACGCCAATCTCGAAGCGCTCTATCCAACTGAGCTATAGAATCCAGTTGTCGAACTCAAACCGCAAGTCCATGTGTATATACTAAGGCGATGCCAATGTAGAGGATTTTGGGCAATTGCTGGAATTTTTCTCAACTGCTCCTGGTTAGGGCCGGTTAGGTATAAAAAAATGTATAAAAGTGACATTCGAAATTTCCATCTACAAAACCCATCAGCAATTAATTCTATCGAGTACCTATTATGAGGAAGTTGTCGCTGTTCGCAAAGGATTAAAGGAGGTGCGAAGTGTCAAAATGGACGGGCATTCTATATCATAACAAGACGCTCTACAGAGCGTAAACTCGCTGGGGCTATACAAGTGAAAACTAAATTTTGTCACCATAATTGCTCATAATTTGGTAACCGCTACAGAAAAACAGAACAATTTACAGAAAATTACAACAGATTGCGGAAGTGGGAAGGTTTTTGTATTTTGACTGTAATATACTGTAAAAGGTAGCCATTACCAGTAAGTTAGTACAGTAGCACTAACATAAAGTTTTTCTGCCACTACCTAGTACAGTTTACAGATATAGACAAGTATAATCAACTCGAATACAGTTTAGAGTGAGACTTTATTGAGGAGAAATAGTACAGAAAGAGCTGACAGTTCAAGTTAGCAATACTTGCAGATACGCATCGAAGTATCATTATGCAATACAAGAATTACAGATTTTTCTACAGTATACATCGCATTAGAACAAAATTCTGAAACAATCACTAGGACTATTTGAAGTTTAAATATTCAATGTGAGTATGAATTATGATTATATAATCACGGAACAAATCTTGCATCTGAACAAAGCAAATTTGGCAAGTTCTTTAATGCATGGAAACCATTTCTGTAAGCTTTTATAATGTTTATTTTTTATGAAGTGTCGATAGTTCAATTAGTTCATTGATTTACCAGTACTCGGTCCAGTAGAGATGGCGATGTTCGTTGTAAAGGTACCAATAATGAAGGATAATCAATATACGTTAGTCTTGTCCTCGAATAATTAACAGTCGTATTTCAAGGAACTTGTGAAATCGCAAAAAATCCACTTTAATAGCAATATTAATTGACTGGCGACTGGCGTACAAATTCACGAACAATTCATAGCGTCAATTCCGGCCCGTGATCAGAATAGTGGAGACACCACAATGAAGTTAGTGTACATATATCATCATTCATCATTTCAATTAATAGTCGAACCGATATTTCGTTGTATAAAGTGATGTGTTGAACATTTTTCTACAAAATAAAGAAATGAAGAATTACAGTATATAAGAAAAATAAGGTTCCAGGTCTTACTTGAATATAAAAATACTTAACAGTGTGTCAATATATAGACGTTTTCTATTGGATTTTCTCCAAGAGTTAAATAAGCTCATCGATATAGAGACAGCGTATAGACAAGATCGTTTGTTTGCGTCACCTGCATACTTGCATGCATGCATGCAAGTAAGGTACTATATGTGAACTAGATGACGATTTAATGTTAACCCATTAAGTGACAGCGCGCTTCCCTTGACGAGTAAAATCGTCTGCCATGAGACAGAGTAAGTGGGCCGCATAACCTCTTTAAAGGAGTGAATATAAAGCCCTGTTTACACTACGGATAAAATTGGTACCCGTACCACTTTTTTGGTTCCTGGATTACCTATTTAGGTAGTCCAAGAACCAAAAAGTGGTACGGTACCAAAAATTGAGCGTAGTGTAAACGGGGCTTAGCTAAATAGGTAGTCCAAGAAGCAAAGAAAGTGGTAGGGGTACCAATTTTATCCGTGCCGTACCAAAAATTGAGCGTAGTGTAAACGGGGGCTTAAATCCTTTTACTCATTATACATAATCATAGGAAGACTAACAGTAACACCTGTATTCGATCTGAGCTTTCCTTGAGGGTCAATGCTGTTTTTGAATAGCTAGAGGGTTAGTGCCGTACCGTACTATGTGACTACTCACCGTCCAGCTATTCAAAAACAGCAATGACACTCAAGGGAAGCTTTGAACCTCCACTCTTTGAGTGTGAGTGAGCTTTTAGAATACAGGTGTAAGTATAAATCATAACTACTTTGGGACATACCTTAACATAATTGGTGATAATTTCCCCAACTGTCTCATTTCAAACTTTCAGTCCTAAAAGAAAACATTTTGAGTGATGAATTTGAGCTTACACCGCAATTGAGATGTAGTGCATGTGTACTATACTAAGTATAGTCAATGTACATGTTGCATCTAGCTTCAATTTAAAAATGATTGAACATACCTTGTTTGCATGGAACTCCAGGAGACTCCTCACGTCAGTCTCTTTGGGGATCTACTAGAATCCCCCATCCCAGTCTCTCCTAGACTGGATTTTCATTTCAGCGATTTTTTAATATTCGATTAGTTTTTCTGCTGCAATTAAATAGTGCGAGTTTAGTGGGTTATATATCGTAACGTTATTGAAACTACTGGCGTAATACTACATGTCAAAATTTTTAATGAAACTATATACTTGTCAAAATCTTACAGTTACCTTAACAGCCTCATGATCTGAATAATACACACTTACAACGCTTGCTTCCATTTTATTGCTTATTGACTGTTTTACGTAAACATGATCGAGAAGACTTCCAGAAGAAACAAATGTTGGTTTACTTACAAGTTGCACATAATTTAAAGACTCGGCGAGTACTTTCAATGAAGATATGTTCTTTTCATTAAAATAATCAATATTAAAATCTCCAAATATAACATCAATATCCAAGCTAGTTGTTATGTAATCTAGGCAAGCTATGAATTGCTGAATATCACATCCGTGCTTACGATAAAGCAGTAGACAGGATAAGCTATATCCACCAGAGTTATTAAGTAAAAATCGTAAACCATTTATTGAAGTGAAATATTCTGTATCACAAAGTGTAATAGTGTCATTGTAACAAACAGCTAGACTTAAGAACTTGTCAGAATTATGATCTTGTCTGTGTATAGAAAAATCGTTAAGGATTGAGTCAATATCATCATTTGGTAGACTGGTTAAAAGTTGAGTTTCCGTTAGAGCCAGCACATCACATTTGGACAAGATTGGGTCATTACATAGGTCAAGACTGTGTTTTTTAAGTGATCTAATATTTAAAAGACAAATTGAGACAGTTTCTGTGTTACATAAATCTGTTGTAATATGCGGGTGGAGACTCGAATTTTCACGCAATCTCTCGTATTCTTCCTGGACTTTAGGATTTGCTCGAATATGTTTACTTTCAAGTGTTCCTAAAATATGCAGGCCATTTAAAGACGTTGCTCGACTAAGTGCTACATATACCTGACCATAGTTAAAGTACCTTTGCTTTTTTAAATCAAAACTGACGACAATGTTATCTAGAGTTAATCCTTGTACTTTATGAACAGTGCATGCCCATGCGAGAGTTACAGGAAATTGTAATCTTTGCATTTCAGGAGATGATGGTTTTCCTGGTCTGACTTTAATTCTCGCTAATACAGGTTTGATAGGAACAAGATTGTTTTCTCTTGCAAAACTACTGGACGAATTTCGTATAGCAGATACTCCAGCATTACTGTCATCAAATTTAACAAAAATTGTGGAGGGTTTATTACTAACATTGTCAACTGAAACTTTTATTACTGTACCTAACTGGCCATTAATTAGTCGATCGCTAATATCCACATTGGTTGTGAGCATAACTCTCGCATTTTCTTTGATCAGGATTTTAGTGTCAAGCCCTCCAGTTTCGGATCTTCCTTTAGACAGCACTCTATCGATATCCTGTTTTATAACATGAGGTGGGAATTGATCTAAAGCTTCTAAAATGTACTGTGGTGATTGAATTTGTTGTAGGCGATCAATATTGTACTCATCTACTGGTGCATTTTCTGCAAAGATGTGTAATGCATCCGATGGATAATTTTCATCCGCTGGAGTTATTGTTCTGGATTGAATACACCTGATGTCATCGTCTGTATGTGAAGCGGTGCGCACTCTATTTAATAGCTGAGTGAAGGCAAGGTCATCTTTTTGTCTCATGATCTGTGTTAGTTCTGCCATTTTAAAGACATGCCAGGGATGGTGTAGATTGAATGTATCATTCTTATAATTTGAAAATGTTGTTGCGCTTCGAATTGGTGGTAGCTGAAAGAAATCTCCGAAAACAAGTACACTGATTCCTGCAAAAAGTTCACTATTAGGTGTAACAAATATTTCTTTCAATCTCTGGTGAATATGCAGCAGACCCATGTTTGAGACCATTGATATTTCATCAATTATGATTAGTTTTAATTCAGCCAAAGACAATCTCATTTGTGTTCTTCTCTGGTCAGACATTGCAGGTACATTATTCCCACATTCTCTTGGAATTGCTAGAGCAGTATTTACGGTTGTTCCGTTGATATTTATGGCAGCTACACCAGTTGGAGCCATTAGCAATACAGAAGGTAATTCAGGATTCATTGGAGCATGTCTAAATGTTTTTGTAACAGTATGATATATAGCTTTAATTAAGTGTGATTTCCCTGCACCTCCACCTCCAGTAACAAAAACATTTATTGGATCTACTTTAGACGGTTTAAGGGTGTTTAGGTTGGCCATCTTATTTCTACACCAGGAAAGAACTACGTCATATGCATAACGTTGTTTGTTGTTTAATGATTTTACAGTTTTTCGTAGATCGTCGTCACTGATTTCTAAGGGTTGATTATAAGAACTTATTCCAGAAGATGGTTGAACTGATTCAGGATTTGATGCAAGATGTTGTGGCAACGATTCGTTAAAAGACTCGGTTTCATCAGAATCGTCAGGTAAACTTTGTTGCAAATCTTCATTTTCCTGGTCATTTATTGGATCATAGGAGTGAGTTGGTACGCCATCAAAGTTACGTAAACTTTCTAGTGCTTCATTAATAGCATCACCATCTGGCTCAAATATTTCTTTGTTGCATTGTACTACCTCTTGAACATCTGGCTCATAAAACTTAGATATGTATGTCTGGTCTTCGCCAAAGAGTTCCTGCTCGTTACGCCACGGAAAATACAACATGAGAAGGTGGTGAAAATATTTTTCAGGTTCTTTTCTTTTGTTTGGAGTGTGATATCGAATGACAGCTTTAATTTTTCTGCACTTCATAATTTCTTTGCTGTTTACAAGTTTTATTCGATCGGGAAGTCCAGTGTTATGATTTTCGATATTTTGGGATTCAATGAAGTCATCGCTTAACACTTCAGGTTGAGAATCGGATACTTCGTTAAAATCACTTTTGTAATCTTTGAAATAGTGAGCAGCAAATAAAGCTAAACACATATCATTAACGACAGGAATGTTTTTCGGTCTGTCACTGTAACGGACAATAATGTTAGACTTAAAAATGTCAGTACTATCATCATCTAACTCATCAAGTTCTTGTTGTTTCTTCGCAAATCTAACGCGATTTTCAGCAAAATCCGTGCTAACAAAGAGGGTTTTCGGGAATATTTTTCTTAACCAGAGTTCAGGCATGCATCTGTAAACGCATTCTTGAGCACTGACTTCACGAGTCGAGAGAAAAGCTGCACCTATTTTTCTTAGGCCATCTCTTACATTTAAGTTGGCTTCTTTAGCCTCTTTTGCTGCATTTATGATGGCTTGAGAACATTCAGTTTCATCCTTTGTAAAGTAAGAACAAACGTATGTAATACACTTATAATGATTAAACACTGGTTGCAAGTCAACATTTGCAGCAAATCCTTTTAATCCAGCAATAAAGTAATTGTTGGTAAAACAACTGTCTATTGGTCGTTTCAGGTGCAATTCATGGTCAGAATCTGGAGATATTGATAAAGCCCATTGATAGTCTTGTTCTGTAATATCTATTTCATTTAGAATGTCAGTTGGAGTTGCATGTGGGTCATAAGTAGGTTTGCTTGGGTTTAGCACATCATCAATTTTTTGTTTAACTTTAGACAAAATTTCCTTTCGTCTGGTTAGAATATTGGATTTAATCTCATCATCCATATCTTCAGCCAAAGGTTCAGCAACAATTGTTCTGTCAGTAAAAAACTGTCCAAAGTTAAATCTACATGTAACATTCTTATACTTTCTACAGGTTTTACTGTGATTATGTGTCTGGTATGTTTTTACCAAGTCAAAAAGTTGAGGATCCGTTTCTCTGTCTGGGAGGTATGCTTGTACATGTTGGTCAATGTAATATATGTATGCATCTTTTGTATCGTTTGTTAATTGTGGGCAATCAGATGTCCATATTAAGGCATGCAAGTGTGGTGAACCTCTCATTTGAAATTCGATACGGAGTGCATAATACACTATCTTACCAATTGGGTTTGCATTTGTCAACAAAACGTTCCTGAAAAATGTTTCGACACGATGCTGGAAATGTTTAGCTACCATAACTGGATTTAAATTTAACATTGAGCATCGCTCATGATACGACAAAGCCTCTACTTCTTCATTTGTTATGTTGTTGCCTTTTGTTCTTGAAATTATCTGAAATAGCTCAGGCCATCTTAAATCTGCACACGATAAGGTCATGAACCATGTTGGTATTCCCAGTTGTTTAATCATTGCTACCACTTCATACATGAATTTTTGCCAGTAAGGAGGTGAGCCAGGAATTTGTCGTAAAAACAAATATGCTTGATCTTGCAAAAGAAGATTTTGAAAAGCTTGACTGTTTGATTTTACTTGTGATGCTGTGACTGACTGACCATGTATTTTTTTAAGCGCGATATTTATACTATCAGAAATCTTTTTTTGTTCCATAATAAATTGTGCAAAGAATAGATACTCTGGATTGGTTGCAAATTTTCCACTATAATGTAAAAGGCGAGCATTGAAATATTTTATTGGAGATAATTTTATGTCTCGTTCAGAGGTATAACCAAATCGTCCCTTTGGAAAGAGTACTGGAAATGAAAGTTCCTCACAAAGCTTATCAGTCATCAATGATACTGGGTGTTTACCTTCACCTGGTGCAATGTTGAAAATTTCTCTACCTGTTGAATTACAGTTTGTATTGTCCAGGTTAACAGGATAATTTGGCAAGATGGACTGAAGACAGGTTTCACTTGCTGCTGAACGGTGTTCATTTAATGGATCATTTTGTTCTTCAACATCTTCATTACACAGTTCTCTATTTACATTACTTTGCAACTGCAATGGCTCATCTATATTTTCTTGATCTGTAACAGGGCAGTTCAAATTAGTCAACTCTGGGCTGATGTTGTCACATTGAATTTCAATGTTTCTATATAAAGGGTTGTTTGCTACAAGCCAGTTTAATGCACTAATTATAAACTGAGGGCGAACTGCTTGAAAGTAAACATGACCTCTAAATTGAAGTTTCCTTTTTAATTTAAGTAAAATTATCCCAGATCTGTCAGGTGGTCTAGGAAGAACATTGCATGTTTGACTACATTCAACTGGTACATTACATATTGCACCTTTGATTTTTCTTTGTTGTCCTTTTGGCATTACTACAATTTTTTCAAAGACTATTCTTTGTGCAATAAGAATTTGTTCAAGTTTCTCTAATGCAGCAAGTTCAGTGGGGGTTTCATCAACAAATAAATTATTTACCACAGCTTGACAAGGCTGCTGACCTTTAAGTAGTTTAGCATGGCACGTTTTGCAGACATACTCTTTGCCGTCAAAAGAACATTGAAGCATAAAACAATCCTGGCGAGGATATTTATTTTTCTGTAGGGTAATTACAGACTTTTTATACAATGTTCGGTTACACACACAGCATATGTAAAATGGACCTGCTTTAATTTGTTTTTTAAACTCATCAGTGTACATGTCCATGTCATGAATTTGAGATTTCTTCTCCATCCGTTTTTGTTTCTCTCTATTCAGCAAATAATTTTTTTGTTTTGGATCTAATGACATGCGATTTGACATGATTTTTCTTGAAATCATAGCACTCAACTCCTTTTTCTTTGATATATCCATTGCTTGATATTTTGTTGTCTTGTTCTCTAATATTTTTTGCTTTTGTTCTTCTCCAATCGTTTGCTTATAATTCGTATTTGTAGTAAGCACTTCTTCTTTCTTTGATTGATCCATTGCTTCATATTTAGCTGCTTTATTCTTCAGTGATTTTCGCTTTTGTTCTTTGCTCATTGTTTTTCTATAATTCATATTTTTAGTAAGCAATTCTTCTTTCTTTGATTGATCCATTGCTGCATATTTTACTCTTTTATTCTCCAGTATTTTTTGCTTCTGTTCTTTACTCATTGTTTCTTTATACTTCATATTTATAGTAAGCAGTTCCTCTTTCTTTGAGTGATCCATTTCTTCATATTTTATTCTTTTATTCTCCATTATTTTTTGCTTTTGTCTATTTCTATAATTCATGTTTTTGGTAAGCAGTTCCTCTTTCTTTGATTTATAAAATTTGTTTTTCCTTTTTCCAATATTTTTTGTTTTTTCTCCTGAGCCATAATTTTGTAATCATTTACATGTTTAGAGTTAACTTGCTGTTTTACTAATGGATCCATTGTTTTGTATTTCATCTGCTTTGTTTCTAGCTTCTGTTTTTTTAGAGCTGGTTCAATGAAGTCATTTATATAGTTTTGCCTGTGGTTTTTCATAATCCTTTTTCTTTCACAGTTACTCAATTCAGAACGACAAAACAAAAATTGAATTTCATAATTGACAATTTCATCCTTGATTTTGGTGGTTGCTAGGTTAAAGATAGCATCGACTAGAGTATGCTTGTCTTTTATGTTTTTAATGTAATGTACAGTAGACGTAGGTGAGCTATCATCATCATCGTATGCTAATATTGAGTATGACATATTCTTAATTGATGTCTTTTGAAAGATGCAAGAAATACAATAAAGTCCAAACCAAATTAAAAACCCTGTGTTTTCATTACTAGGACAAATAAGGCTTTCAATGTGTAGTTTGCTTTCTGCCTTGTCATTAACTACTCCTTGAATATTAGATTGCAATTTTATATGTATTTCAGTTCCACATATTTCAACTTTTTGAGGTATATCACGAGATGTATTTATCCCAGTGTTGTTATACAAAATAGTGCCAAAGTAAACAACTGCGGCCACTGTATTTGAATCCCAGTAATTACAAGCTTTAATAACAGAATAACAAATTGAGTATAATGAAATCGCACAGCATTGTCTACATAAACAAGAAACATCAGTGCTTTTAGATTCTTCTGATGTGTTACCTGATAGGGCAGTATTTCTAATGCTGTTGTTTAAGTTCTGGTCACTATTGGCTTGTACTTCTTCAATATTTATTCCTCTTAGCTCAAATTGACTGTTTTCACTGTATAAAGACTGGACATACAGAATTACGTTGTTGATATTTGGTGCCTCCAACAACACGCATGTACCTTGTGGATGACTTCTGCCATAAATATCTCTTGAATGAGAGTCAAAAATTTTATAATTGCCATCAGTGGTGGAAAATATACAAACAGCATTGGAATCAATTGTTAAAATGAATGCAGAATAGTTTTCAGCCAGAAGCAATTCAAATGATCTGCGAAATGGAACACAGTACTGATACCCTTCAATAGAACAGTCTCCAATTACATTACCGCTATAGCTTTCACTGTACTCAAAAATATAATCTGTGTCAAATACTGTGAGTTGTGAAGGCAATTCTGTAAACAATAAAAATGATTGCTGTGCTAAACATGATAAGTTTGAATATAGTTCATTACCAATATTCATTACATTAACCAGGTCTTGTGGTGTGCATATGGTCTGTCTTTTGTTGCATATAAGGGCACATACACACATTGCTAAACACTGTTGTCCTGCTGTTTCTCCAAATATAATCTGATTACCTTGGCTATATGGTGCACTGATTGTCTTGCTGGGATCAATATAGAATACGGGTCCAGGATTTGTCTCAATATCTGTACATAATGCTGACTGGCAGACATTCTTTAAGTGGTTGAGATTTTTGTATATCTGTTGTGTATATAAATCATGAGTCGAACCTGATAAATAGAATACATCTGCAAGAATTCCCTCACGAATATAAAATTTTAAATCTTTTGCTGAACGGTTTGTCTGGCATTTTTTGTAAACCTTCTTCGGGCAGTAACCATCAGGGATACACTTCATCCTAATGTCTTTACAATGCATAATATTCTCTACTATGTAATGAAGATGAGAGGATCTGGGTACAGACCTTTTGATGTTATGTCTGAGACGTTTTCTCAACAATCGACTTTTTGCAAACTTCCTAGTTAACCATTTCACCTGTATTCTACTGGGTTCACGGTCACGGTGACGTAAATGGCAACCAGTGGTAGTAAAGTCAGTAACATGCTTTTGTGTGCAGACATTATAAAATAATGCATATCGTGATCGCATTGGAAGTTTCTTTATATGCATAGGATTGTGCTTTGACAGACCTGTTATTTCAATATTCTGGTTATTCAATTTAGAAATACAGTTGTTAATAGACATATTTATACCTGACATACATTGATCTGTGGACACATTCTTGCTTTCCATATCGTTTTTGCTCAAAATTATTGACAAATTCTTGGTTGCTATCTGTTCAGACGATATCACATTGTCCAATATCTTTGTAGCCTTTCTACTGGCGGCCATGTTGACCATGTCCATGTGCTCGTTGACAGTACGGCAACTTGATTGCGAGTGTACGTTTGTTTTTTGTAAATTTGTTTGTGTATTGTTCGTCATTTTAGCAGTACTTTTGTCACTTTTTTGGCAGCTTTTGGTGTAACATTTTTGGCAACTTTTTGTGTAACATTTATAGCAAGTTTTTACGTACCCGAAGGTATTTTTTGGTTCGTGGATAATCGACCCGGTTCGAAATCGCTCAGCATCTTTTAGTGTAGGTCTACCACGAATAGGTGCAGAGTCATGCGAGGTGAGCGTATTTGAAATTAAATTACATTCACTTACCCTAAACATCGTTGAAAAGATCGCTTTATTTCCAAAATACAAACCAGCGCTGCAGCGAAGCCAAACGTATAAACTTGCGATTTGCGAAGGTAAGGAAGGTTGCTGTTTCCATGTCAATTTTGGTAAAATTCCTTGTAAAATTGTTAAAGTTTTTTCAATTTTGCCGACCACTAAAAATGCGTGCGGCGTGCTACCCTGGATTCCAGAGCCTTCGACAGTAAATAATAAATTGAAATGTCGCGAAGGCTCTGGTTCAACGGGGCGATTCTTTGATTAAACCGCGCCAATCACAACGTACAGATCCTGTACTAAAACCACTAATTCTGTTTTGTGATTGGCGCGGTTTAATCAAAGAATCGCCCCGTTGAACCAGAGCCTTCGCGACATTTCAATTTACTATTTACTGTCGAAGGCTCTGGAATCCAGGGTAGCGGCGTGCCGAAACCAGAGCCAATAATGGAGCCAATATAGTCATAGCCTGCATAGGACCACCGCCTGCCGTCATAGCTGCCATGCAGGCTAATATAGTCATGACCAATATAGGAGTGTATCTAAAAGTCGCAAAAAAGTCGAGAGTCGAGAGTATAGGTCGAGAGTCGAGAGTAAAAGTCGAGAGTCGAGAGTAAAAGTCGAGAGTCGAGAGTAAAAAGTCGAGAGTCGAGAATAAAAAGTCGAGAGTCGATCGAAACAAAATAAGTTCCACCGTTTTTAATTTTGACTTTGTTGTTTCTGATGACATTTGCCGACTCTCGACTTTTTACTCTCGACTCTCGACTTTTACTCTCGACTCTCGACTTTTACTCTCGACCTATACTCTCGACTCTCGACCCTCGACTTTCAGATACACTCCCAATATAGTTATGACTATTGAGTTTTATAATATAGCATTTGTAAATTCTGAACGCTGATTGGCTAAGAGCCGTGTTGATATAACTCATACTATAACTTTTGATGTCAACACGGAAACGTCGGAAAATTTCTTTCTTTATGTTTCTTTGTGCTATATTATAAAACAAATATAAAAATATAAAAAGTATAATACCTTAATTTTGCTTCAAGTTTTGAACTGCCAAAAACTTTATATATTAATTAAATTAAATTAAATAGGGCCCTTAATAAAAAGCCTGTTCAGGTTTTGTAGGCTCCTAGCCCTATAATAGAAGTAAATCACAAAAAAAACAACAATGTAAATTGTTAATTCTGTGGGCGAATTAAAAAATTAATTAATAATAATAATAATAAAAAGATTCCGAAGTATAAATAAAACAAATTCAGATGTCATGATGATGTCAATGATCTGCTGGTGATGGATTTTTAATTGTGGAAGTGGTAACATAGTGGTGATATCAGGAAAAACTCACGGAATTTTATATGGAGGCGAAATGGCTTATGGCCTGGGGCCAAATGCGCCAAACCTATTTCACGACCTTGTACCACATGTTGAACCTCTTTCTTCGGGGCTGTAGCGGCGAACAACAGTGTACTTGCTAACAGGTAGGCAAAATAATGAATCTCAATAGGCCAATGTTGTTACTGTAAAACCTCACAAGTGAGTTTTGTTTATCTGTCATTGTGATATGCATTGTGCATTAAATTCAGACTAAAAAAACATTAACTAGTATTGTATTAAAGCGAAATTTGTATGTTTTGCCTGCGAAGGACAAAGAACCATTGTCGTTTAAAATTATTAAAATAATGAATCTCGATTGGTTCAATAGGCCAATCAGTGTTGTTACTGTAAAACCTCTCAAGTGAGTTTTCTTTATCTGTCTTTGTGATATGCATTGTGCATTAAATTCAGACTAAAAAACCATTAACTAGTATTGTAAGCGAAATTTGTATGTTTTCCCTGCGAAGGACAAAGAATCATTGTCGTTTAAAATTAAAATAATGAATCTCAATGTTGTTAGTGTAAAACCTCTCAAGTGAGAATTGTTTTTGTGATATGCATTGTGGCATAATTCAGGCTAAAAAACTTTGACTATTGTATAAGCGGAATTTGTATGTTTTGCCTGCAGAATCAAGGACAAAGAACCATGTGCTTTTGTGCGGAAAACATGCAAATTGCGCTCATAGAATAGTTTTTGGATATCACAATTACAAAACTGTCATATCTTTTATAATTTATATAGGTCCTTTTTTTCCTGCTTCATCATGGATATGGAGGAGTCGTCGAGTAAGTTTTGTAATACACTACTCTAGGCGTTTCAAAATATTTCTTTTATAGGCTGTGGAACGCAGCCGCTATTTTTGCAGCTGCCCGAAATATATTATTTCTTTGTTAAACTTAAATCGTTTATATTGCCAATAATCCCAATATAGAATTAACAATCGGTTGAATCTTCATCATAGTTGTGATATCTGTTGTGTGCATGTGTTTTTTCTAATTTGGCAAAAACATTTCCTGATTTCCTTTCTGTGTGACGTTGGTGTTTAATGTACTCAGCTGAATATGATATTTGTGATGTTATAATTGCCAACGCTCGTTTTTGTCTGACCTTAATATTATTTATCCTAAAACTGTTGTATCATTATCTACTGCAGATTCAGAGTTGCTGGATGAAATTGTGGCTGCAATGCCATCAAATGATTACATTGGGTTGATGGGATTAGATGATGACAATAAGGACATTTTGGAATGTATGTACATTTCCAATAACTTGATAGGAGTGAAGTATTCTTAGCACTAGCATATTTGTCATGTCAAAAATTCTTGTTTTTATTGTAGCTTCAGAATCAAAAGCTGCGAATGCATCATGCACACAGGATGTTTCCAAATGTATGTGCTGTATAATACATTACATGTATTTTTCAGAATTAGTTTCATTATGTCATGTTGGATGTTCAGATGAACATTCTCAGAATTTTATTTGTTTATTTGTGTAAATTCTAATGCATTATTTATATGCCCGGTTTAAAATGCAACAAAGTTCAACACAAGTTTAGATGCTGTCACCACTTCTTGTGTGTTGAACATAATGGATAAATTGTTTTTAACATAATATAATTATCTTGCATTAACCCATTATATTTGTCATATCAAAAATTCTTGTTTTTATTGTAGCTTCAGAATCAAAAGCTGCGAATGCATCATGCACACAGGATGTTTCCAAATGTATGTACTGTATAATACATTACATGTATTTTTCAGAATTAGTTTCATTATGTCATGTTGGATGTTCAGATGAACATTCTCAGAATTTTATTTGTTTATTTGTGTAAATTCTAATGCATTATTTATATGCCCGGTTTAAAATGCAACAAAGTTCAACACAAGTTTAGATGCTGTCACCACTTCTTGTGTGTTGAACATAATGGATAAATTGTTTTTAACATAATATAATTATCTTGCATTAACCCATTAAGTGGAAACATTTTGCGCTTGGCAAGTAAAACTGTCTGGCGTTAGACAAAGTAAGGTGCATTGAGGGTGTATTGCCACTAGAGCTGCTCCCATCAGTTAATTTTCGTACAGTAATCAATTAGTTATTGTTGACAATCAATTAATATTGATTAATCGTATTGATAATCAATTTAAATATGACAAGCCCATTGTGGTTTGACTGGTTTGTAAATTGTAATTAAACTTTACTAAATTCACGAGACTCACACTCTTATGGATAATTGGTTTATGTCCGCATGCTGCAATGTTGGACACAAATGGTAATAAATTCTTCTAATAAAAAAACTTTAAAGATATTTTGCAGCACTGGTAACCAGATCAGACTATGGTAATTTAACTTTGCACGCTGTGAGTGACATTGACCCACAATGTTTTGAAACAATTTGTCATTTACAGTTGATTTCACATAACTTTTCCGTGAATGTTGTGAACTTTGTTCGCAACTTCGTTGTGAAGTTCAAAAGTTCATACTGAAATTCACAAGCCGGTTTGTAAACAAAGCTCCTGATTGGTTCCTGAACAAAAATAAGCCAATCAGAGGCTTTGTTTACAAACCGGCTTGTGAATTTCAGTATGAACTTTTGAACTTCACAACAAAGTTCCGAACGAAGTTTGCAACATTCACGGAAAAGTTATGTGAAATCAACTGTAATATTTCAATCACAATCTTGTTGCAATTTTTTAATCCGGAAAGAAATTAACTCATTCACGCATCACGCTATGTGGTGTTTATATAGAAGATCCAATTACTGTTAAGCGTAATTGATTGTGGAAAAATAATCGATTGATCGATTATAGCCAGGCAATTCAGGGGGAAAACTCAGCTGGAGCCGGGGTATCTGACTAAAGTTGTCCAAGTCTTAATTGCATAAAATGTGTAGTAGTTTCCATATTTTATATCATGTTTGATACTCTCTCATTGTGTTAAACTAGCTATATGCACTTTAAGCCATTAATTGGCAGTACCCCTCTTGACGGCTAGAATCACCTGGCATTAGACTAAGTAAAATAATAAAGTAGGGAGCATCACAGCACAAGCCATATAAAGAGTTAATATACTTTCAATTATTTATTCTAGCATTTATAGATTGTTTGTCAGAGCCAAAGTCATTGTCTCAAAGTGAAGAGCATTCTTCTCAATCAGAAGAATTTCTTGAAGAATTAAAAAGAAGAGAAAAAGAAGGTATTGTACAATACCATACATTACAATTTACATATTAAAGTGTTGAAAACAAATGATTGGGCAAATTGAGGAGAGGAACCTGAAAGCTAGTACACAATACCATACATTACAATTTACATATTAAAGTGTTGAAAACAAATGATTGGGCAAATTGAGGAGAGGAACCTGAAAGCTAGTACACAATACCATACATTACAATTTACATATTAAAGTGTTGAAAACAAATGATTGGGCAAATTGAGGAGAGGAACCTGAAAGCTAGTACACAATACCATACATTACAATTTACATATTAAAGTGTTGAAAACAAATGATTGGGCAAATTGAGGAGAGGAACCTGAAAGCTAGTACACAATACCATACATTACAATTTACATATTAAAGTGTTGAAAACAAATGATTGGGCAAATTGAGGAGAGGAACCTGAAAGCTAGTACACAATACCATACATTACAATTTACATATTAAAGTGTTGAAAACAAATGATTGGGCAAATTGAGGAGAGGAACCTGAAAGCTAGTTTGTTGGCATGACAACAATTATATGCACTTACTAATTGAACCGAATTTCATTTTAACCCCCCCCCCCTAACCAGATACCGCTTGTCTTTGTTATAAATGTACCGGAAAAGTAAAACAGCAATTGCATTCAAATAAAATTTATCGTGTTGCGAAAGGGCTAACTTAAATTTTGATATATTAGAAAGGCAGTTGCATGCGATATACCCTTTAAGTGGCTGGTGGCATAGCCAGCCCGACAATTTAGTCCCGCTATGCAAATTCAAAATTATTGTCTTTACAGTATATGCCATTAAATGGTCTATTAAATAATATCTGAATCTGAGGGTTTTCTATAACATTTTAGTTGTGGTAAAACATTACCACAAATCTACAACAAATTTGCTTCAACTATTAATAATATTTGATCTACTGAAAAAGCTAGCTTGTCCAATAGCTATGTGAAAAATACATTATCTAGCAATAGAAACTATAGTATGCACTCCAAGAATCATTGGACTGTTTGTCAATGTGAGACGTTCTGTATGTTCACAAACAAAGGACTTTGTCTTAAGTTTCCTCGTGATACTCAATTTTTTCTCCCTAAAATGTTTGTTTGACTTTTCCTGCATTTCTTTATGAATTTATGGACTTTCAAGGCTTGAAATATTTTTAGATCTTGTCTAACTTGTAGAATTTGGATAAATCTCCATTATGTGAACATTCTTTTACAAAAATGTTTGTTTGACTTTTCCTGCATTTCTTTATGAATTTATGGACTTTCAAGGCTTGAAATATTTTTAGATCTTGTCTAACTTGTAGAATTTGGATAAATCTCCATTATGTGAACATTCTTTTACAAAAATGTTTGTTTGACTTTTCCTGCATTTCTTTATGAATTTATGGACTTTCAAGGCTTGAAATATTTTTAGATCTTGTCTAACTTGTAGAATTTGGATAAATCTCCATTATGTGAACATTCTTTTACAAAAATGTTTGTTTGACTTTTCCTGCATTTCTTTATGAATTTATGGACTTTCAAGGCTTGAAATATTTTTAGATCTTGTCTAACTTGTAGAATTTGGATAAATCTCCATTATGTGAACATTCTTTTACAAAAATGTTTGTTTGACTTTTCCTGCATTTCTTTATGAATTTATGGACTTTCAAGGCTTGAAATATTTTTAGATCTTGTCTAACTTGTAGAATTTGGATAAATCTCCATTATGTGAACATTCTTTTACAAAAATGTTTGTTTGACTTTTCCTGCATTTCTTTATGAATTTATGGACTTTCAAGGCTTGAAATATTTTTAGATCTTGTCTAACTTGTAGAATTTGGATAAATCTCCATTATGTGAACATTCTTTTACAAAAATGTTTGTTTGACTTTTCCTGCATTTCTTTATGAATTTATGGACTTTCAAGGCTTGAAATATTTTTAGATCTTGTCTAACTTGTAGAATTTGGATAAATCTCCATTATGTGAACATTCTTTTACAGGAGAACCTATTATTGGCTACCTGCACAACCTTTCACCAATGAAAGTTAGTGCAAATGAGAATAACTACTTTGATGTGAGTGTGCACATGAAGGAGAAAACCATCCGTGCTGTTTGTTTTTCGCCTGAGAAAATGAAACCAATGAAAGCAAATTGGGAAGCATCATCCCCTGTCAAAATATCTCAGTTCAGCATTAAACGAAATCGTTTCACACACGATGATGAAATGCACATCAACAAAAGAACAAAGTTGTCAGAAGCTGATGTAAGTGAGGCGGATTTCAATTTTGTTGAAGAGAAAGTTGATGAAGTACCATTTTCCACTGTTTCCGATCTTGTTGGCAAGGATTCAACGGGACAAGTGAACATTGTTGGTAGAGTGAGGCTTCAAGGTGTTCCAGAGACAATTAAATCCAATGGGAAAACCTTGATCAAGCAAGATGGTGTTTTGACAGATGAGAGTGGCTCCATTAGAATTGTATTCTGGCAATCAGATATACAAAAAATTGAGTCTGGTTCATCGTATGAATTCAAGAAGGCTATTCTGAAGAATTACGATGGTCGCAATTATACAACAATAAATAGGCAGACCATTCTGCTGTCTTCAGATGTTGAAGTAACCAGAGATGATGACCAAAAGGTGGAAAACGTCAGTCAACTGTCCCTTCCAGCAGATGCTGTTGAAAAGGTGACATCATACCTTTGTTGCAATAAATGCAATTCAAGCTTGCTGCATAATGACAACCAAAAAGTCATCAAGTGTTCCAACTGTAATTCTGCCCAGTTGAAATCGAAGTCCAAAAAGCTTGTGGTTGCAAAAGTATTACTTATGAAAGATGAAGAAAAAGTCAGCCTCACCATATTTGATGAGAAACTACGCGAGTTATATTGCATATACAAAAGCCAAGAGAATGCCTGTGCAAAACCTTATTGTCAGCTTGGTGATGATGAAATAGCAGAGTTTCTATTAATTGTTGAAGCTGTAGTATGCTACAATAGGAGACTAAATGTACTAGCTATCAATGGTTGAACTACAGTTACTAGCAAGAGATTGTTACCAAATTAGTAACTATGTTTTGAACTTTATAAGTGCTAAACTGTTTCGGTTCCAATTTTGTTTTTGAACAAAATATTAACATATAAGGACAAAAATACTATATATTACAGTGTTCTGTTATTTTAGGTTAATACAGTAATATCACTTAATAGTTAATGTTTTAGTTATATTACAGTGTTCTGTTCTGTTATTTTAGGTTAATACAGTAATATCACTTAATAGTTAATGTTTTAGTTATATTACAGTGTTCTGTTATTTTAGGTTAATACAGTAATATCACTTAATAGTTAATGTTTTAGCTTATGTTGATTGTTGAACAAAATATTAACATATAAGGACAAAGATATTAACATATAACGACAAAAATACTATATTACAGTGTTCTGTTATTTTAGGTGTTAGTGTTTTAGTTTACAGTATGTTGATTGTTGAACAAAATATTAACATATAAGGACAAAAATACTATATTACAGTGTTGTTATTTTAGGTTAATACAGTAATATCACTTAATAGTTAATGTTTATGTTGATTGTTGAAGGTGACATAGTACATACATATAGGTATTATGGGAATTAGATGACTAAAATTCCTACCAAATTAGTAACTATGTTTTGAATATTACTGTATAAAGATTAAACTTTTCAGTTACAGTTTTGTTCACTATGGTTTTGGACTATATCAACACATAACAGTGCTCTGTTTATTTAGGTAAATAACATGTTATTATCCCACTGACTTGCATTGTGCCCTATTCCCTAATGTGGGCTATGGCAATGCACCCTACTTTATTATTTTAATGTCTCATACCAGTCGATTTTGCTTGTCAAGGGGAGAGTGCTGCCGCTCTCAAATTCGCTAGGTTTGTATTGCAGGTAGGTGGATCAGTTTTTGTACAACCAGACACAGTACTAAAATGCGGTGTCCTGCAAATAAAAAACTTCCGGCGTTCCCGTCTACTATAAAATATAACTTTACTTGTAGCAGTTGTATGCCAGAGGCAGAGGTTGTATGCTACATTCTTCTGTCGGCAGCCAGTTGATACGTACGCTACTCGCTAGGATCGAAGACAAAGTAAAAATATTTTGGGCTCAAAATACTATCAATGAGACGAATCCACTGGTATATGGCCGAAAAGAGAAAACCAAAGTTATCAAACGTACTGCATTTTTTATAATTAGTTTAAAATTTTGAGCGATTTGTCAACAATACAATTTCGCTTGGCTTTCCGGCCATAAATCGCTAGAATACTGTTGTTTAGTAATACATTTGACATCCGTAAATACAATTTCTTATACGCTGAATTGAACGGTGGTATTTTTATCCTTATTGCGCCATTAGGCATTACAAGGTCAAGGACAAACGTACTGGGAGTGATTTGTCAACAATACAATTCAACAATGCATACTGCGAGCGATTTGTCAACAATACAACTTCGCTTGATTTTCAAAGGCCATAAATCACTAGAATACTGTTGTTTAGTAATAAATTTGACATCCGTGAGTACAATTTCTTACGCTGAATGGCATTTTTATCCTTATTGCGCCATTAGGGATTACAAATACAATATCATATTTCACACTACAGTTTTCACGTTTCCACAGGCCACAGCTAACTATTAGGAACTGTTGTTGGACAATTTTATATTGATATGACACCAATATACTTCTTATAAAGTAGCTATCTATTAAAACTACGTCGTATAGTGTAAGTTATAATCTTTTACCATGAAATTGTCTTTGGCTCGTTTATATTCAGATTCAGTATATTATGATCGTGCACGGGAATTCAATGATCCAAATTTCGGATTTTCAGAGTCGTGCACCAAGAAAAATGCATTAACTAAACTAGCAAGAATGTCCAAAGTTAGACACAATGCTAAATCCATAGAAAACAGGTACAATTCGTTGAAAATTTTAACGAAATTGTTCGAAACACTTTGCTCGCTCCACCAAGGCCGCCATTTTGAAAAGGATAAAGTGGGTAGCTCATTAATATTCTATTTTGTGGCTATACAAGAAAATTGCAATCCACTATTGGAAATCCACTAAAAATGTGAGCCGAAACCTATACTCGCCCGGGCACAGGTGCCCCAGCGAGTAATTATAGCACGTATACTTTAGTCAGTCTTTTCCACCATGGCATGCTTCCCTTCAATCATTAATTATGCTTCAAGATATTGGCTAGAATGCGCAATGAATGTTGTTATTGAAAATATAATATCCCTTACAATAAGTGGCAGACTGTTTCATTATGGCACTTGAAATTCATCATGCGAAAAATGCGTTCAACTTGGAGCAGGGTAATTTGACAAAATTTTGCTATTTTTATTAGCTAAAAACATTATAGTGCTTATGAAACGAAATTTTCACCTCATTTTTTATTTTTTTGCTAAAAAGTACTGCTAGAGCGATGAAGAATGACGTTACAGTTTCTTCATATCTCATTCTCAAGTTATTGAACTTTCTATATTTTGAGTTGTGACGTCACTAGTTTGACTTGAGATAATGGTAATAACAAGAAAGTCAGATATCTCGGTGAGTATTTAATAAAATTCAATGAAACTCAGTACACTTAGTGGGTGCACCCATATGAATATTTTTGGCAGGTCATATGGTTGTCATGGCAACACACTAGTTCCCAGTCTCTTCTCTTCCTTTTCACAAATTTCCTCCTTTAGACCTCTTGCAGAGGATGTTTGCATGTTATAACAGTTTAAACTGATCACAATACCTACACGTATTATAGTAATAAGCAACAATTGCAGAAATTACTATTTATTTCATTGGAAATGGATCATATAGAAATTGGAAGAGAAGAGACTGGGGACAAGTGTGTTATTTTATTTTATTTTACAATCTTTGTCACATGACCAGTTTAACCCACAGAGCTAGTTGCTCCTTTATGGGTAACCTGCTAATGCAATACTGAAATATACTCGGGTATGTTAATGCCTGGGTCTGCCCATGCTTGGATGATATCTTGCGCGTGTGTTGCACGCGCGATCTGTCAGTAATGCGTCTTGTTAGAATATTCGCCCCTTGTGTGAGTATTTTAGTGAATTTGGGCATTTGCTTCAAATCAAAATATAGTATATATGAGTGACAGGATTATTTTGGAATATACAATGCAAAGAAGTCGGTATACTATTGAGTTTTGATGTAATAATTGGCTCTTTGTATAGCAATAAGTATTGTATCATTTGCGACAGCTGACCTTTGAACTGCTGATAAATAAAAGCTTCTTATAGTGCGCTATCTTGCGATTATTCAGTATTAATTGTTGACTGTTTCTTATTTTCAATGAAAAATTGTTTGTGAATTACAAATTGATAGCACATATAGTTCACTCGGTCTTTTACACCATGGCATACTTCCCTTCAAGCATTAACTATGCTTCAAGATATCGGCTTGAATGCGCAATGATATATCGCTTCAAAATGCCATAACAACCATATAAACAGCCAAATTGTTCACTTCGTTGTTATTGCCACTATTTTGAGTCAAACTACTGATGTCACAACTCAAAATATAGAAAGTGTGATAACTTGGGAATGAGATAAGATACGAACATGCTGTAAACGTCATTCTTAATCATTTAAGCACTACCTTTTAATAAGATGATAAAAAATGAGACAAAAATTTTGTTTCATAAGCACTTTAACAAGGGAACACAGTTTCCTGCGTTAATGTGGAAATCGTACATTTATTTGTAGATAACATTTGATGATGCAATTAACATTTGTTTGATGCTGATCGTCGTAATATATCTGCGTAAAATAATGAAATGAAGCCCAAATGCAAACTTTCCAGATTCATTCAATAAACAGTGATATCGTGTGTGAATGATTATCGCAATTCTGCATCCTTTCAGTCACAAATTATACTGCTGCAGAGCCTCTGAATAAAACGTATCATTTTTTGTGTTGTTTTTCAAAATATATATCATATGACAACAAAAAGTAGGTCAACTTTTAGAATCTCCTTTGATAAATCATATAAAACTTCAATGGTAATAATCAAGGCCATACTTATTTTTTTTATTTTTTGTCTAAAATACACAAACTGAGACCCAGGCAGTAACATACCTGAGCACAAGGTCAGGTCTGGCGATTGGCAAATAATTTGTAGTGTTAATTGTATCAACGTTTTTGGTGAGTAATAATTATAGATTTTTCAATATATTTGATGTAAAACTGTGAGTATAATCCAACAGTAAGGATACAACCAAGGGGTTGTGGTAAATATTTAGTCACTTTTAATATATTACCTTCAGTGCAATGCTTTACAGCCTATACTATATAAATAATACAGTATGACGAAGGGCCCTCGCTTTGAAATAATATGCCATGCTCAGCTAGTTACGTTTAATAGATAAAGCTTTTATTAATCACTAGCGGTTTATAGATGTATTTATTTATAGCACTCACTTGAAATTTCTCTCGACATCATGATCATTGCTGTTTAAATCTGTCTTGCTTTCATAATATTTTATTGGCAAAATGGCAAAGAGGAATGAAGGTATTATAGTCATTATTTATGCGGCACTGCTATTTCATATGTATAAACAGGGCTGCACAGAGAAATTCTGGGCCCAGGGAAAATTTTTTAATTTGGGGAGGATAAAAAATTTTCCCAGATATATCCAAAAATACGTTCAAAAAATTTTTTCCAGACAAACAACAGTAAAATAAGGGTTCAAACAAATTTTCCGTACAATATATTACAAATTTTCCATACCAATACCAGTAAAATTAATGTTTAAGATTTTTCTCATACCATTACCCATACAGGGTACCCCCCAAAAATGTCCCCTATCATATTTTGTTGTATTACATTGTTACCTGTGATAGAATATTCATATTTTTTCATTTTTTATGAATGAACATATTATGTTAATATTTAACCGTTCGCCTTCTAGCATTACTTAAGGTGGCGACGCCAATATTGCCACTTGTCCAAATTGTGGATATTAGGTTTAAACATATTCGGAATGTAATAAAATATTTGAATGGTGAATGACTAAATGAAGCAAATCCCCAGAAAAGGGGAAAGACTAGTGCTGAAATCCCAACATTTGCTCTTTCATGGAAGAAATTGAATGGAAAACAGAAAACTTGAGGCATTTTCCCTGGCGACACTGAATCGACATAAGCTGCTATGTCCATTCAATGTCCCCAGTGAAGAAATCAAATTGAACATCATATATCAACTGTGATATTGACAGAAAGTCCTTGGTAGTCAGAGCTGTTTGCATCGTTAGTGAAAAACATCAAAGTTTGGAAGCCATGGCAGTGCAAAAATCCCCAAAGAAGATCCAAAACTATTCAATCAGCAGGAAGTATGGGCGAGAGGACATAGTTATTGGTAAAAACCCCAGAATTGTCGCTGCTGAATCCGATTATCTAAGTATGGACAAAAACATTACCATTGCATCTTTATCACAAGTTGCTGCTGACTAACTAGTATGTGTCAAAGGAACTGTAAAGGACCTGAATGAAGTGAAGAATGTCATATTCAATAAAAATACTGTGAAAAATGTTATATTGTTGATTCCTCAGGATTTATAAGCTCATAATTTGGGGAAGCCATGTTGTAACAGTTGAAGAGGGAGGAACTTTGACAGAGTGAGATTAAAAGTAACAAAAAATGAGAAGTCTGTCAATACTCCCAAAAAGTGAATGTGAATACAGCATTAAGGCACAATTCCAGTCCTCGCACAAAGCTCCTCACAGCTCGCTGCAAGTGCTTGCATATCTAAGTAAAATGAATTCTTAAGCATTGTGATTGGATGAAAGTGCTCATGCATGCACTCGCAGCGAATAGCTTCGTGCGAGGACTGGAATTGCACCTTGACTTCTGTGAATGTTTGCCTGATGTAGAAGCGATTTCAGCAACAAGTGAGATTACAGTGAACATCCTTGGTGTAACAAGTGCTACAAAGAATATTTGTTGTCTTTTGTGTGGTAAGAAGGTGGCTGTAAAAGCGGAGGGTATAAACTGCAGGTGTGCAGGTTGCAGGTGTGCAGGTCAATGGTTGCAGGTGTGCAGGTTGCAGGTGTGATATTCTAGTACAAGATCAAAACTTGACATTAATAAAAAAGTGTGAAGCATGCATAAAATTTTATCTTAGCTAAGTTTGAATTCTCTTTTATAATTGATTTTGTCACTCTTTGCGAGAAATGTCCGCAATATTTAATTCTTAGGTCAAAAACACCTGATATCCCCTATTATCAATAGTTTTCCCCATACCGCCAAAACATGTGATCACAGAGTAGGTACCACTGATATACAGTAGGTACATAGTCGGTACATAGGAAGTACATAGTCGGTACATAGTAGGTACATAGTAGGTACTTAGTAGGTACATAGTAGGTACATAGTAGTTACATAGTACCTACTCTGTGATCACATGTTTTGGCGGTATAGGGAAAACTATTGATAATATGGGATATCAGGTGTTTTTGAGATAAGAATTAAATATGGCGGACGTTTCTCACAAAGAGTGACAAAATCAATTATAAAAGAGAATTCAAACTTAGCTAAGATAAAATTTTATGCATGCTTCACACTTTTTCATGAATGTCAAGTTTTGATCTTGTACTAGAATATCACACCTGCAACCTGCACCTGCACACCTGCAACCTGCAGTTTAAACCCTCCGCTGTAAAAGGCAAGTTGGCATTTTGTGAAAACTGCAAAATGTCCCAAAAGCCTGGGGCATGCAAGATGCAGTGGTATGCAAGAATCTATTTTGAAAACGTTGGGGTACCAGAGCAGAGGCTTTGTTTAACAGCTTTCAATGATGTCTCAAATAAATTATTGGCAATTTGTGATCTTCTGCAAATATCATCAGAGGAAGAGCTAACTTAAGGCATCTGTCTTTATCTCCTAAGACGAGTGAACAAACAAGTTGATTGATATTGATGTTGTTGACATTTAGGAAAACTGTAACTATTACAAACTGTGACTATTCATGTTGTGCTCCATACCTGGTGAACAGTTGTAAACTTATGAACTACCAGTTGTAAATTATATAAATTATGCATGAGGGTAAAATATGATGTGTTAGATAAATCAATTAGTTAATTGGTGTTATAGTTGTTAATGTTATTAATGGTGTAAATACGATTAATTTACCTTTTTTTATTTATTTCTTTTTTTCTTTTTTTTACAATTAGTTCAATGGTGTTCTAGTTGTTTGTGTTAATAAGGAATTTACACTGTCAGAATATTGATAATTGTTCAATGTCTTTTTTCTCGATTGCTTGGTTAACCCATTAAAGCACAAAAGTCTCCCCCTTTACAAGTAAAATTGTCTGGCATTAGACAAAGTGAAAGAATAAAGTAGGGGGCATTGCGGTGTAATGAGTTAACTAACAATTAACTATTGAATGGCCACTTTAACAAATTTGGTGAATTTAACATCAAATAGGTTCAATTTGACTCCTTTTTACCATTTGTAAACATATTTATTTACAGGAATTGATTTAGAATGAGAAATCCTAAAGTATAGGGCAAGTTTGTTTCAATTGTTTATGTATGACTTTGTAATGTGGACTTCACTTTGTTCTTGATGTTCAAGTCTTTCCTATGCATTGTTTGCAAACGTTTCTTAGTTAAAGGGTAATGGCAATAAAAATTTTTATTGCTTTTATCTGAAACAGCATGAAAAAATAAGCCGATTGGCCGTTTATTACTCTATTCTATCTCATCTGGTTCCGAAGTTATACGCAAAAATGTGCAAAATATAAATTGCTGATTCAGCATAATGAATAGTAAACTACGGTGGCCCATACGGGACATGCTATAAATTTAAAAATTCAACCTTCAGAATTTTATTTAAGGCCTTCAGAATTTTATGCAGGGCCTTCGGAGTTTTATGTAGGGCCTTCAGAATTTTATACAAGGGCCTTCAGAATTTTATGCAAGGCCTTCAGAATTTTACGTAAAGACTTCAGAATTTTATACAAGGGCCTTTCTGAATTTTATGCAAGGCCTTCAGAATTTTATACAAGGGCCTTCAGAATTTTATGCAAGGCCTTCGGAGTTTTATGTAGGGCCTTCAGAATTTTATACAAGAGCCTTCAGAATTTTATGCAAGGCCTTCAGAATTTTATGTAAAGCCTTCAGAATTTTATACAGGGCCTTCAAAATTTTACGTAAAACCTTCGGAACTTTATGTGGGGCCTTCAGAATTTTATGCAAGGCCTTCGGAATTTTATGCATACCTTTGGAATATAACTTTGGAATTTTATGAACTGGCCTTGCGCATGTGCTGTGTGCTCGTTCTCGCACGTGTTCTGTAACTTCTGTTGGCTGTGGTTCTGTGTCATACGAAGGGCAGTCATGTTTTGTGCAAACTGTGGTAAATCATGCGTGTCCAACGCAAAATATTGTCATAACTGTGGAAGCAAAGTGAGTGAAAGTAATGCCAAAGAAGTAAGTACACCAAAGGAAAACGGCGAAAGCAGCGGGGGAGACGCCAAAGTAACAGAAACAACTTCCAGGCGGATGTCCTTTGCTCAATTTCGAGCATACAAGGAAGAAGATCGAGCAAAACATTTCACCAAAAAGAATGGGAAAAGGTTTAAGTTAGACATCAAAGGTAAAGCATCCTCAAAAGTGTTAACATGTAAAATTCAAATTGGAATTATGACAAACAAAGACGGAGGTCTACGGGTTAAGAGGGGCAATAGCGCAACTTTACCTCTGTCAGTGGCTGCAAATATTTCATATGACGATCTGTTGACAAAAGCAGCAGAAAAACACCATCGTTTTAATAAAGACTTGATTAAGAATGAAGAAAAGAAATTCTATTGTCTTCTTTACGCGGACAAGACCAAAGCAGAGTCGCTGCCTGGCTCTGATGAGCCGTTCACGTTACAAAGATACAAGGAAGAAATCGGAAAACCATATTCGAAGATTGTTTTATATTTGTGCCGTTGGGCGGAATATTATTCAGCACGTTTGAATGAACTTTATAGTTCGGGCAACGAAAACAGCGACGCCGATGAGTCTGTTGAAAAGCAAGTAGAAAACAAAGATAGTTCGCAAACAGTAAGTACATTCATTATTTGCTTTGTACATCATTGTTTTGCACTTTTGCTGTCGAGACCAAACCTGAATAAAAAGTCAAAACATTGTGTATTGAAGTCAGTCTCACTTCCTATTGCCTCAGATTATCCGTAACAATTCCTCAAATTCAGTAAAATTTCCATAAACGTGGGCAGGGCCTCTGAATTTTTGTCTCATTCTGTAATTAGGATGTTGAGCAGCATCGTTGAAATTATTCGCTTAAAATTCCTTAAAAATCACTTCTAATAGATGTCCAAATGCCCTGCTTAAAAGTGAGAGTGCTGATTGAAATATTTAGTGGATATTTAGAACCTCCACTTTTAAAATTCCATTTTCCTTCGTTCTTGAGCATTATTTGGAAATAGTTTATTGTTTAAAATGCTTATAGTTTGTCTTGTTGATGGGAGAATAAAACATGCACTGTATGTGAGGGAAACATAATATTGTATAGCATGGGCATGTATTTTAATAAAATTACCTGTCAATCCTGAGTAAAATCATGTCAGTGAGAAACTGTACGCATCACCTCTTGTTTTCATTTTGCTAAATTTGTTAATCAGAAACACACTGCCCGGCCATGGGCTGCTATCAATAAGCAAACAACAGTCTTGGGGATGACACCTGTCATCAACTTGTTGTTGCATATATACCTTTCCTCCTCAGGCTTCACATATGGTATTGAAACATGTTGATTTTAATTTTCAATGATTGCCTTGACATAACAGGATATAAGCTACCTATAAAACTACCACAGTATATGATATCACAATTATATAAAGTTGTTTTAGTTAGTTCTTGATAGAATGTTGTTACTTTTATTAATAGCCTGTTCATGCTGAAGGCTTGCAGGAAGAACCACTTGAAAGGTTAGTATTTATACTTACAGTATCATACAATACTGTAATTTGGTATTAATTGAATTGTTGGACACTTATTATTAGGAGGGCTGAAAACTAGGAGATGGGGCAAGCCCCACTAGCCCCCTGTTGTGTTCCCCCTGTTATCCAATACTACAATGCCCATGTGTTATTTGTTTGACCAGCAAAACAATCTGCATTAGGCTGTTAGAGAGTGCACACATATTTCAAAGAAACATCGGGTAATAAGTGGCCATTAGATTCAGTGGCCAACTGGCCATACTCTGAAAAAAGTTAGCGTTGGTACAGGTTGGTCAGAACACATGATCACAGATCAACATTGATTACGAGTATAATCAATTGGCACAAACAAGTATGAAAAAGTAAGGTACTGTAGGTAAGAAAACTATTACAACTGCCCACATTAAAAAATGAGAGTGTGTAGATAAGGGGTGGACCATTAGATACCCTGGGAAGGGGGAGGGAAATTTTCCCTGTAAGAATTTTTTTTGAGTGCAAAGCTTTGTCGGAATTTTTTTTTCGGAGTAGAAGCTGTGCAGGAATTTTTTTTGAAAGCCCCCAAGCAACTATATTGGCACGAAACTTCTGTATTGAGCAATTGTATGAAAGTTTAGTATAGTATAAAAAATTCGTTTCATAGAAATTATTGTCAAGCGTAAGTACAAGAAATACCTTAACATTCTTTCTTGTGTGGAAATTAGTTCATTCCAGAACGATGAAGGTATTATTTTCTCATTCAATCTCATATTTAAAAAAAACGTCTGGTACAACCCTACTACAGTATTCATTAGTTTGTTTAATTAATATTAATGATAGTGTACACATATATATGCAGACTCATAACTAGGATTTTAGATTTACTGAGTCGAGTTGGGGCATGCTCCCCCAGAAAATGTTTGATTTTCTAAGGCTTAGAAATGTTGTTTCCTGCATTTTGGGAGCAATTTTAACAAAAAACAGTTATGAGAAGCAGTGACACAATGACTAATTTCATAGTCTTCCTGCATTCTGGGAGCAGTTTTACAGAAAAAATCAATATCATAAACAGTGACACAATGACTATAATTTCATAGTGCGTCTCACAATTGTACTACAAGTATCCAAGCATAAGAATTCAAGTACTCTTGGTCCAACACAATCAGGTGTGATGCATATTAAAATTGATGGGTAGGTGGCACATATGACCCCCCCCCCCAATCAGATCATGCTGGATCCATTCCTGTCACTAATTGAATAAATTCATCCTGTTTTGTATTTTTTCACAAAAAATCTCATAGCTAGTTACGGGTCTGATATGCTCTGTATATAAACTCGTTTTCAGGGGGGTGAATAGGGGTATAGAAACCCATCGATCCACCCAAATTTGAAGTAAAATCTGTGATCGACAATGGTCTTGTCTAAATTTGAATGCGCTAAAAGCTCTACAATGAAGTCACAATACAGGATCCAAACTAAATTGCAAGCTAAATCCACAATCCGATCCAAAATATTAAATAAATCCGCAATCCACTGTATTAATTAACAAGATCCGCAAATCCGTGTAAAATATTTGCTAGATCCAATATCTGAACAATTTTTTCTGTGAAATCCGACGATCCGAAAACCTATTCACCCCCCCCCCTTTCAATCTATAATTTAATTGACGTTTAATATTAAATGTATCACAAGTACTGTAAGGTTATAAATATCTCAAAATGAGCCATAGTGTTAGCTACTTAAACTGCCCGCTCTCAATAAGTTTCACTTGGATTTCTCATGAAGTTGCATGAATTTTTTTTTCTTTCCCCAACTGCTTGCAGGATTTTTTCCCCTAGTCCAACTCCTTGTATGAATTTTTTTGATCTGACACCCCCACCCCCACCCCCCCTCCCAGGATATCTAATGGTCCAACCCTAGGGAGTAACTGCAGTGCAAGATTTTTTGCTAGGCCTTATTATTGTTATTTTGTAGTCATATTGAGATAGAGGAGACTGGTGGAGAGGCAAGTACATCAACAGATGCAATGTATGCATCTTGGTTACTTGATGACACCACTGAATATACATGTGTTAGCAGTGGATCAGAGACAGAAGAGAAAATTTTTGAAGAGCCAGCTGCTGCAGTTGAAAATAAGAAAAAGAGCCTTTACCAAATTTTACAAGATTTATCTACTGTTATTAACCAAGATAATATATGTAAATTTAACATCAGTCGCAATCACATATGGGAAGGTAGTGTAAGGGCCTTAACTAGAAAGTCTTTCTCTCCCCAAAACAAGGTGTCAGTTAAATTTTGTGATGACATTGGTAGACCTGAGGGAGCTATAGATCAAGGTGGTCCTAAAAGGGAGTTTTTTACTCTTGTTCTTGAATGGATTGTCAATTCTCAAATTTTCTGTGGAACTGAAAAAAATAAGTTCCTATCTTGCAATGCAACATGTCACCTCAACGATCACTACTTTTATGCAGGCCAAATTATAGCCATGTCACTAGTACATGGTGGTCCAGCCATCAGATGCTTTTCTCCAGGGTTATATCATTCATTAGTGCATGGTGTTCGTTCTGCTTCTGTAGATATAAGTGATGTTTATGACCCTGATTTAAGGAATTATTTATTGGCATTGATCAATTGTCAATCTGTACCTGATGCCCAGACTTGTCTTACTCAACCTTCTTTCCAGACAGTTCTCGATTTAGCTGGTACATTAAAGCAAGTTAAATCTTTGGATGACATTCAGATGATTGCAAATGAAACTGCTCGATGGTTCCTTTTAGGAAGGGTTTGTTCATCTTTGGAACGTTTGAAAGATGGTTTAAATGTTCTTGGTGTGCTTGGAGCAGTTTTTGAGAATCCTGATATATTTCGCCCTGCATTTTGTTATGTTCCTCAACCATTGACAGTTGATCTTCTTTCTTCTCTGTTTACAAATACTACTCGAAGTGAATTGGGATCAAATGCCCATGCCAAAGAGTCTTTAATACTTTCCTTCTGGAATGACTACCTCCAGGATGTCGAGGAACATACTGTTGATGTGAGTTTTAGAGATATAATGTTTTTTTCCACTGGATGCAAGGATGTCCCTCCTCTTGGTTTAGACATGTCTTTAGCTTTCTTACACAAGCCTGAAGGCAATGGTTTGTTGTCTAAATTTCCGAAGGCAAATACATGTTCATGCAAATTGTCTCTTCCAACTGTTCACACAACCTATGACGAATTTAAAGATGCTATTACTTTCGCTCTTTTAAATACTAAAGGTTTTGATGAACCATGATTGAATTATTTCATTATAATAAATTATGTAACATACTCCACATTCCATATTTAGTTGTTAATATTATTTATTGGTTGTATTTGCATTCCTGTCAAAATTATTGTAAACATTTTAGCAAGGTAAGGCACAAGGCATGATGGTGCAACTCCATGCAGGACTGGTGGTCAAAAATGTTTTGTTAAAGTTATAAGTGCATCGTATTCTTTAAGGATGTATTAATTATATAATAATATCCTTATAAAACAAGGTGACCACTAGAAGGTGTACTTTAAAATAAGGTTTTTGTGACTAATTGTGTGTAGAGACTGCCGCAGGCAATTTGCTAATTAGAAGAGGAATTAGCTCCATGTTCTGAAAAATGAAAAATAACCTGACTGCATATCCTTAACCTGACTGCGTATCGCTTTTTTTGTAACTTTTAATTCCTGTGATTTTTAAAGAATGGAAAATGATATGTGTTGTAACAAATCTATTGTTGTATTCTAGTAAAACACGGATGGTAAACCTTATTTTAATGTTCATTTTCTAGTGATAGTTGATGTTAACAGTTTGTTATTGAGTAATAAAATGTGTTCATTTTGATTCTAACAACCATACTATACTTTAATTTTTCATGGTTAAAGTTTCTTTTGTACATACTGCATACTTCTCAGGTAGTTCCTACACCCTGTAGTTTCAGGTACTAACATGCATGTTAACCAATTATATTTCCAGCTATAGGTTACATAGCTATAGGTTTTGCCTTTTTTATAAGATATAGAATTCAAGACTATTCACAGTCACACTTCGATTCAGTCTCCTCAAAATCCCATGTAAAAATCTATTAATTATGCGGCAAGTCTTTAAAGAGTTGGAATAATTCAAAAGCATCATCAGTACTAGCAGGGTATTCCAAGTTTTGCATTTCCAAAACATGCTCAAAATATTCTTGATATGGATTGTTTATTGCATCTTGCTCGCATTGCTCTTCTACTTCGGCTATTTTTCCTTGTGAGACAGGAAAAAGGCAATCAAGACTACCACTTTGCTCTGGTAAGTAATACAGAATGTCAGGAACACCAGGTACAGTGTCATGACGTGACCTCCTTATATAATGGCTATTCCATTGATCTTTTACCTTGTCAAGCTCATCTTGAATAAGCTTAGAGTAACAAAACCACAAGCAATGCATTTGGAACTCATTGCCTAATTCAAGAACACCAGAATCACACATGTCTTTAAACAGATTTATCCACCACCCAGAGTTACTCCTTCGGAAAAATGACCACCAACCTTCAATTCGTTGATTAGAAGGCGACGATCCGTACTGGTGAGATTTTGCACCTGAAAATTCATCATTTCCAGTAGCTCTAAAATATGCCTGCATTCCAGCAACAATAACATTTTCTGTCCCACAATCGGACCGCAGAATCTGGGGACAACCTTTCAATGACATAACTGTATCAAGGTACAACTGTGCAATAACTTTGGGATTGTTATTTGACTTGACAAGCTGTAACCAAATAATCCTCCTACTAAAACCGCAAATGCACCCATGAATAGGAAAACCATAGGGTTTCAGCTTGTCATAACCTATAAAATAACATCAAAGGGCAATCACATTATTGTCTCATTTGAAGAACGTTTAAAATAATCTACAAAATATCTTGTTACGAATTTTTTAATCTTGCATGATTGTTGAAGTATTTTTACTGAAAGCAATCTGGGATTATTGAGGATATGCATATTACATCACAAATGAAGTTACACAAGTTTTTTTATCTTGGCAGCCAGTGAACAATATGAACCTGAAACATGTTTTTGGTTGCTATTTCAAATTTTAAATTTAATTAAAACATGCATTTTCAATTAAACAACTTTTAATTGTTACTGAATTTACTAGATGTAATTATATATATTAGGCTAACCCCACTCCAGATGCCATCAAAACAATAGTTAATGACGTTAAGAATTAATCGAAGATGGTCACCGACAGGTCATAACTTTCAGTCAAAAAATTAAACAAAGAGTTAAAGAGTTATAAGCTTGATACGGAAAAATCTGTAACAAGATTATATATATAGATTTCTTTCAAAATTTGTTTTCACTGTCCTTGAAGTGAAAAGGCAACTTGGGGGGAGGGGGTGGTATAAGCGAAATGTCATTTTAATACAACATGAGACCAAACATTTAGACACTTTTAGGGGGTCGGATTAGTTATTACGTATTGTTTTTCCAACCACCCAATTCAAACTAAATAAACTCTAAAATGCTGCGTAAGCGCCTTAGATAACACCGGGCTTGCCAAATTTGGTCACAGAAGGCAACAAATCGCATGGACCAGTTGTGCGATCATTGCAACTTGTCACCTTGGTGTGGTAGGACCAAAGCAGACCTATATAATGTACATTACTTTAACTGAACATAGGAACATGTTTCACGATGGCCGATGCCAAGAAAACGCAACACTTACCATCTATATGCCAAGTGAAATTAGGTCCAAACGATATGAAGTTACGTCTAGTCAAGCGCCTAGCTCTTCGTTCCCTGACACCCTCAGGGTCAATTTCCTTCATAATAGTGGCAACAACTCTGCGTGGGACACTAATATGATGTCTCAATCGTAAGGCATGCCACATGTATCGATAACCTCCAAGTTTTCCAGCATCCTGCATCTCTCTGGTGATAAGCTCACGAACAGTTGCTTCATCGTAATTGCTTTCCCTTCGCCTTAAACCGTACTCGCGTAGTTTTCTTTTAAGTGTACGTATATGGATCTTCACGCCATGATACTTTTCAAGCAGGCCAAGAATTGGGGTATACTGATAACCTCTATTAAAATAGCCTTCGATAATATTTGGGAGATTGTTTTCAATATCCTCGGCGCTTTGATTGATAATGCTTGAACCACACTCGTGACAATAATTTGCTTCGTGTAAAACAGCAGTTCCGCATGAACAACAAAACATTCTTTTGTATATCAAGGTTTCAAAAACTATTTTGCCATACTGCAAGGGTTACACTAAGTACTCCTCTTTGCGCAGTGGTTTTCTGTTGGCTCAGTCCTGTATAAAATCCTGAAGGCTTTTAATACATAAAATTCCGACTGCCCTTGTATAAAATTCTGAAGTCTTTACGTAAAATTCTGAAGGCCTTGCATAAAATTCTGAAGGCCTTGCATAAAATTCTGAAGGCCCTTGTATAAAATTCTGAAGGCCTTGCATAAAATTCAGAAAGGCCCTTGTATAAAATTCTGAAGGCCTTAAGGTGGCTCCCTAGGGTTTTTTAATTTACTACACTATAGTATTCAGGAGACTCTTGTTTCTTTACTTTACATGACATATAAACGAAATTTATTGGACACATTGACAATGTTCTCCTGAACATTGCAAATTGCTACTTTTGTGTTAAAAATATGTTGTCATGGCAACAGCATGCTTAGAATAAGCTCAAAATTTGTCTTTTTCAGGTCATTTTAAAAAGTTCCTTCAGTGAAATTTTTTAAAACTTTGCATAAAAGATAATACTTCTATAATGAATTTTTCCCCTCAATTTAAAAAAATTAAATCGATACGTTTCTTAGAAAATTTAAAAAACGTCAAAAATCAATATTAAAAATTTTCCCTTCGATTTAATTTTAAGAAAAAAGGATATTGCACTTGTTGTACCGATATTAAAAAATGTGCAAAGTTTTAAAAAATTTTACCGAAGGAAAACGGAGAAATTTGGGATTAATTTTGGCAATTTTTACTAGATTTTTACGCGAACAATTTAATACCCCACTGACGTGTACATGCATTCTGCATAAAACAACAAGGCATGACTTTTTTGAAATCACAAAATATAAATTATGTTTGATATACTGTTTATAACTGTGTCGGTTAATGGTCAACTAAGCGTGGATTATACATGTAAAAATGGCAAAGATATTTAGGTAATTACTGGTTATGACTTCTTGGTATTAATTTGAAAAATGTTTGTCAAAATTCGTCCCGTGTCAGTACTATTGTCGGATATTTTCGCAAAATGCCCGTTCAAATTTCAGTTTTTATAGCGGTATGTTTGGAGTTTCGGCCCTGCTCATTTCACCCGTAGAGGGCTCATTATTTAAGTCATCTTTATTGTCATAAGTGCTGCTAGATTGTGGAGAAAACACTGCAAACTCTTGATGAAACGTTATATCCCAATGTTCACGATCGAACCTCACGTACGGCGGTTCAAAAATCATCCAGAATACCGCTTGAAAAAAAACAAGTTTACATTATCTTCTTTTGAAACATCACATCCAAGTATCGTTTTGGCTTTTAGAACTCTTTTATGCTTTCAACTAAAGCAAAGTTCACACTTTTGTTTCAAAAAAGAGTTCCATATAAAACACAACGTTCGTTCGTATTTTGAAGTCACACGAGTTTTGTTTACATGTATACGAAGAACGTAACCCCCGGAAATAAAACCCTAGGGAGCCACCTTAAATAAAATTCTGAAGGCTGAATTTTTAAATTTATAGCATGTCCCCTATGGGCCACCGTAGTAAACAAAGCATAGCTCAGTTATTATTGGCTCAAATCAAATGACATTTTGCGTACAGATAGTACATGATGAGACGCATGGGAAAATACTTCTAATTTTGTTGTCAAGGCAACGCAGTCATTCCCAGGCCCCTTACACTGATTTTGAATAACTAGTTGCATTTATCTATGTGTATGTCATTTTCGAATTATTATCATGCAAGTAAACTTTTGGCATGTATAGGTATGGTACACATACTTCTGACATTATTTTATTCTTATAAGTACATGAATAAAGCTGTTTTATAAAATTGGCGCAAGGGGCCTGGGAACGACATTGTTACCTTGGCAACAAAATTAGAAGTGTTTTTCAATGCGTCTCATCATGTACAATCAGTATCCAAAATTTCATTTGATTTGGGCCCATAATAACTGAGCTATGCTTCAGTTTAGTATTCATTAAACATACTTACCGTACCAATGACGTCACACGTGCTGAATCAGCAATTTATATTTTGCACATTTTTGCGTATAACTTCAGAACCAGATGAGATAGAATAGAGCAGTAAATGGCCAATCGGCTTATTTTTTCATGCTCTTTCAGATAAAGCAATAAAAATTTTTATTGCCATTACCCTTTAAATTAACCTTTGTATAAATTCATTATAAATTAAATTTATTTTATTTCAAAGTGAAACTCGAGTTCAAGAGTTTATATACAACGGGAAAAACCAGTTGATTTCAACTCACATTTAAAATCGTTTTACGTAGAGTTTCGTTTTGAATTTTACATTAAAATAAAGCCAATAGAAACCAAAATAATATACCTACTTTATATATATTAGAAATTGATAGTTCTGTGTGTAAAAGTGTTCAAATTTCATCTATTTTTTTCAGCTTTGCACAAAAATTTTAAAAATCGTGATTCGTGTTGTCCATAGATATAGGAGGTATAGATCGCCAACTCCTATTCTGTAGACTAGAAACAAGACATGACCAAAATTAAAAATCCAAGATGAAGGAACAAGTGGGCAAAAAATGCAAGTGATCAGGGCTGAGCAGTACAAATATAGGCATTTCTAACCTTTGTGGAAAATCTACAGTGGTACTGGTTTTATTTCAGAAAATTATCTTTATTTATGTCATTCAAGGAAGTTTTGTGGGTTTTTCACTTTTTGATCGCGAAATATTTGCTTGGGAACGGAGTGTGTTTACGACCTATTTTGGCTTTTTGAAGAAAATGGTTGTCTAGCAGAAAAGTTATAAGACGAACATTATAATATTTTATATCACTTGAAGATTAAGTGCACGTTTTCCGTTTTTGGATCAATTTAACAGTACAAGGGAGAAGTTATGCACATAATTTAATAGACCATGTATATGAATTAATGAATATAAATTGCTGCTGAACTAGAATTTAATTGTTGCCGAAGAGGATAAGTTTGAATTTTTTTTTTCTGTGTTGGTGTTGTGTACTCAGGTGAATAATATGTTTGCAATGTTACTCTGAGTGCATATCCACACCGGGCGAGCTTGAAAAATATGCCCGGCCACGGTGGGATTCGAACCTACGACCTTTGGAATACTAGCCCAATGCTCTTCCAACTGAGCTACGCGGTCAGGACGGTTCGAGTAAGTGATATTTTGGAACAGTATCTAGTTCCTTCAATACCAATGTATTCTAGTAATATGAATTTTATACATTGGTATTGAAGGAACTAGATACTGTTCTGAAATATCACTTACTCGAACCGTCCTGACCGCGTAGCTCAGTTGGAAGAGCATTGGGCTAGTATTCCAAAGGTCGTAGGTTCGATTCCCACCGTGGCCGGGCATATTTTTCAAGCTTGCCCGGTGTGGATATGCACTCAGAGTAACATCGCAAACACAGAGGATAAGTTTGTTCAGTTTTTCTCTCTTTGAATGCTTTCCGCCATGAACTATCTTTCCGCCATGAACTATCTTTCCACCATGAACTATCTTTCCGCCATGAACTATCTCGTATATCTTTCCAAAAGTGGTGGATGAATATCTTCATATACGAGTCCGAAATGCCATGGACGACCATGGTGATATGGTCATCGTGCAGATTTTCATCAAGGATGTGGCATTCTCATGAGTGCTGCTGTAGCTCAATTAAGGTGGACCACTGATCTAAAAATATAGAACCTGGATAGAGCTTCCTTACCTATAGGAAATGAAGCCAACTTTGGAATTCGGCCACCATTTTCAAGGGACCACCATGGCTGCCAGTACAAGGAGTGTTGTCAAGCTATTTGAGTGAAATATTTTTAATTTGCGGAGCACTGGGTGATGGAATTTTCAAAATTTGAGTTGTAATATGTGGAGATTGATATATTATTAATATTCACCAATTTGGTTCAATTTCAAACCATTTTGGCAAGAAACTGTTCGTGAGTTAAATGTTGTCGTCGCCTATGAGTGACCTTGTTTGTGTGAAAATTTTAGAATATATCACCATACTGTGTCTATATAACTGTTGTAATCAAAGGAGTTAAAAGAAATTATACAGTTTTATTAGTTGACCTGCATATAAGGACGAAAGCGGACTTATGGTCATTTATGCAATGATCTTTCGTCAAAATTCAAGATATGATTGGTTATGTTAGTGAATATATGCTAATGCGACCTCTGCTAATTCCGTTCCCGAGCCAATATTATAGGTGCATATGCAAAAAGCGAGTATATCCAACTGGAGTATATAGTAAATATGTGATAACTTGAAACAGTACAGTTTTGCCCAGATTGGGTTTGACATGTATTTTTGGTATGACTTGGCTGTTTATGCATCCAAATGCACAATCTGTTATTGTAGGTGGGTTTCACTAAGTAATTATACAAGGGGAAACACAATTTTCCATGCGTGCAATGAAGAGTTATACCTGCATTGGGGACCTGTCATACTTGTATGAGCGACTACGTAACGGTAAATCGCATGCATTTGCAACCAAACTGTAGCCAGTAAAGCAATTATTATTACATGCAAATGATTTTGATAGTTGAAATATTTTCACTTCCTTATAATGGTACAGTATGTATGAATTCCCTTGAGACCTGATTACTGACCGATCAAGTTCTGGCAGCAAAACATCTACTAATAACTGTATACACGAAGTCATTCAGTCACACTTCTTTCTATATCTGAGAAGAGCGCAAGGAAACCACCTTCTCTTTGAATCAGTATATAGGCCTAACAATAATTCACTACGATCAATCAAGCTATAAGTTTGAAAGATCCGCTGTAACATGATGCATGACACATGTATCGACGTTCACTTTATTCAGGGTTTAGTCCCGTTCAGTTACAACCAATAACAACCAAGTGTTTTGCCTAAGCATGCAAATTCAAAAGCGGCAACCAGTAGAAATCAGCGATTTTGCTTATGCTTATGTCTCGATAATGATATTAATAAGGCTATAAGTCCTTAGATGCAGGTCGACTATTTGTGGGGCCAATTGTGGAAGAATGAATTGGATTTACAACAGTTTTTGTGACGATTAAATTCACCGAACTTTGGTAGCGTGTTGTAGCCAAATGTACAGCTTACAATGATTTTCATAGCTCAATGAGGATGAGAAGCTGCTGGATGAGAAGCTGCTGGATGAGAAGCTGCTGTAATGGTTAAATGGTTATGATTGCTAAGGGTAAAGTAAAAATAGGTATGCTACGCGTACATGAATCTATGAATAGCAATAAATCGTTGCCCCACCCTACCCAGTAGTCAATTGACAATTTTAAAAAGTGAATGGCCGACAAGCACAAGCTAGTCTAGAATATAATCAGAAAATAATATATGCGCGCATACCAGTAATTTGCGCTAAAACAGTTATTCCAGATTAAAATATTCACAATTCTAATTGTTGGACGATATTTAGTTGAACACTTATTATAAACAACTCCATGGTATCTTCAAATCGTGTATGACGGAACTTTCTCTAAGCCTCATTTTAATAATTCTGTGTTTGAATAATTAGACCATATAGGCTTAGTACAAAATGATTATTTTAATAACTACGTTTCGGAGTATAACTATCTTCAGGTTAAAAGTAACTAAAGATATAAAACTTTAAAAACAATTACAAATTTAGACTAAATTTGTAATTGTTTTTAAAGTTTTATATCTTTAGTTACTTTTAACCTGAAGGTGGAGTTATACTCCGAAACTAGTTATTAAAATAATCTTTTTGTACTAAGCCTATATGGTCTAATTATTCAAACACAGAACTCCATGGTAGTAAAAACCCACAGTAACTGTGTCTTATGCGTGCATAATCCGAACATGTTTTTTTGCGTGACGAATTCGTACACACCATAATAATAGAGACTCCTGCCCGGCCCACCACAACCAGTATAAGGCCAATGCTCCTGCTGTGAAACAAGATAGTATGAAACACATCAATACACAATTGACTAATAAAGTATTTTCAATTGTTTGTAAATGATATGTTGAAACAGAGACAGGATAAAGATGATATATAGTTAAACATGAACAAGAATCACATATAAATACATCACTGTTGCACTTTTATTGTGTCTACGTTGAGTGAAATAATATTCGACATCAGCGCAGACTTCATATTGGGTCGTATTACATTTCGGAATTCTAACAACATCTTGGAGAATTACGTTCTAAACAATAAACATTGGCACTCAACGAAAGTCAGTGTGCGGTGAGCCGAACCATATTAATATACGCTGTGTATTTATGTACTTTAAAACATAATTGTTTCATATGAGAAACTAAGCAGGAGTAAGAAATCGGCGCTGCATGATACAGACTTTATAGAACATGCCGATCAGCTTTATTTATCAAAGTTCAGAGGTCAGCTGTCGCAAAACGTTTGTTTATATATTTAAAACATTAATGGGCCAATTTTACTTGAAACCTTAATGGCTTACTTCTTCACTGCTTGTTATACTTTAAAATAATTCTGTAGCTCATATTTTACCAAATTTTGCCTTCATTCGAACGCCAAAACGGATTCAAATGCTGAGTGTTAAATGTCCAGATGACTCCAAATAGGAAACACATGGTAGACGCTTCAAAAACCAATACGTACTATTTCGTAAATTTCTGAAAAGTGTACAGCAATCATGCTGCTACAAAACACAGACACGTAGTTCTTCATTCGCTCCATTTTCATCCACAAGTCGTCATATTTCAATGCGTGAATAAATATAAATCATAAATTATAACCCCTCTTTACCGCCATATTGGATTGTCTCGCGACCAAGCTGTGATTTGTAATTACATAATTTTTGGTAATACTGGTCGGTGACTGGCTAAGTTAACAGTGAACAGCTAACAAGATAGCATATAATCTACTTCGTGGATTCAAAAACTAAAACTATAAGGTTAAACTTTCAAGTTCGCAGTATGTAAATTTAGCTGCTGCTATTTAAATTGTAGCCCCCGCCTTATAATTATATACAACTATATAAATATAATATGAAGCATTGTGCACTATGTTAAAAAGCATGGCGTACTATAATATTGGATTAATATTCTATTGGTTCCAAAAGAACTGGCATTTAAATATTTGTGATCTTGATCACTCTTTCTATGACTTATTGGTGGTTGAATAGAACCAACTTGTTAAGGTTACATCATTTGATAGATTCCTGTTTCAGAAAAATTGTCACTGCGTGCTCAATATTTTAGTTACGTTTCTCAAATTTGGTATATGCAATGATAACTAACTGTAGAAGCTACTGTTTTAACCAAAATTCACCACCTTTTAACCTGTAGTCGCAATGAGACATCTTTTGAAAAATAGCACCTCTTGCGCCACAAGATTTAACGACAGATCGTTTAACTCAGGAGCTTCCAAAATATCATATTTCTCATCTCAAATGCCCAAAGAGGAAAAGAGTGTTCACACTTTTTGACAGCTATTGTATTTGCTTTGATATAAAGCAGACAACTTGACTTATCTTGCGATTTAAGATTTGGCGAGGTTTGCACTCTTTCTGTCATTTTCTCCGCCCCCAATGTTAATCCACTTGTGACCTTGTGCGGTTAACCAATCACAAACAACCAAACTTTAATATTTTTTGGCAAGGTGTTTATCACATTTATCTTTATAGAATTATAGTCTATAGACTACAAAATGCAAACGCAGTAGAAAAGTCACTGAACCCGACATCGCACATAGCTTGAACTTCGAGAGATTCTGTAAATACTATATTATAAGCTTTCTAATGTTGTCGCAATGATATATGCCTCCGAACAATAACACGGCTTATACTTTAGTGAATGTCACACCTTGATATTTGACGCCAGCAAAGTTCAATCATAATTACAAGTTTTGCGCAAAGCTATTCAGTGGTCATAGCATTTCCCCCTATATCTCTGTCGCTTTTTAACATATTCTTAAAAAGTTGCTGGAATTGAGAGATATATCATTACTTAATATGAATATATAAAAACAAATTTTTGGACAAAATCAGAGTTTCATCATTTTCTAAGTGTCACTTTGCAGTGACACTTAGAAATATTTTTAATCAAACCAATGTAATTGTCATTTACAGGGGTGTCAAACATATGGTTGTGAAGCTCTTTAAAAACCTTTGAATGATTAATTCCACCCAACACAGATAGAGCTATGGCATCGACAATACCCTTGCAGTGAGGAAGCTTCCCATCAGTAACCTTCATCATCCGTTGGAAACATTTTTCAGTCTTTTCACATACAGTTATGACACTTTCTGTTGGTTTAAATAGACTGCCTCTATCCTTAAGCAGCAAGAAACTTGACTCTGGTTTGTGAGCTGATGAGCCGAGTGCTTGACAACATGGCATACAGTAAGTTTTTTTTTTCTGTCATTTTTGCAACATATCCTGCAATATAGGATATGGATGCCTTTTTAAACTCGGAAAGATTTTGAAACAGTGGGAGGAAATCCAGAATTATGTTCTTGAACTGAACTGTTGTTTTGAACTCCTGCTTCCAGGTCATATTTCCTTATAATTTGTGCATTTGTGATGCTTACATCTTCTTCATTTACATTGCAGGTGTCATCAATAATATGGAGAATTGATGTTGGATCTAATTTTTGACAATTGCCTTTGCCTCCTTCGATGGTACTTCTCATCAAGGGTCGCTTATATGCTGCTGTAAACTGTTGGGCAGTTGGATTGTTGTTAAAGCCTCCTGCTGATTGAACAGCACCAAAGACAGCTCCAGATGGTCCTGACTAAATTTGTAGGTTAGCAAGTAGTTCATTGGTGGATCGGTTTTCTCAATCAATTCTTTGAACAGCGATTTCACACTCTCAATTGCAAGAATAAAACCAACAAAACCAGTTTTTCGTTTCGTATTGTACATCAGATTTCTTACTTCATTTTTCAAGCCTTTGATGTAACTTGAAGCTTTGTTAAGGAATGGCAGCCAAGAGCCTTTGTTGTTAACACAAAGGGTTATTATTATTTATTATATTATTATTTACAATTATTTTCACACGGTAACATCTCAACCATAGCTCTAAAATATGTAAAAGTTATAATAAATTTTTGAAAAAATAAAAAGGTTGATTTTCAGATGGCCGTGTATTTAAAACTAAAAGACTAAAATAGGAAATATGTACATAATTTCGAGGTATAATGTTAAAAATGTTAAAAAAGTGATCTTATAAAATTTATACAGTTCAAATCTTTCTATAAAGTTCAATATCGTTCCAAGCTGCAGCACCTTTGTAACTAAAGCTACGCTTAATTCAAAGTGTTGGTGTTGGGTTTAGGCAAGTAGAGAACATGGTTGTTACTTCTTAATTGATACATTTGATTAGAAGAGATAGTAAAAAACTCCCGGAGGTAATCAATTGAATTTCCTTTCATTATTTGTATCATTCGAGTTTCTAGTTGTTTCTCTCTCCTTTCCTGTAAGGTGTCCCAACCGAGTTTGGTTCTGACAGCATCAGAGGGTGTTTCGTAGCAATCACCTGTGATTATTCGACCTGCTTTATTTTGTAGCTTTTGTAGTTTGTTTTGCAAGGTTTTGGAACAATTATCCCATACTAACGCACAATAGTCAAAATGCAGTAAAACAAAAGCGCCATAAATAGTTTTAAGAAGTAAGTCTTTAGATTGTCTCAGTATTCCAATCCCTTTCGAGGCTTTTTTTGCTACCTTATCAATGTGATCTTTACAGGTGATGCATTCATCTACTATAACGCCAAGAGTTTTGGTAGACGAAACACGTTTGATGCTTTCAGATCCTATTGATAGAATTGGTTCAGTAATAATTTGGGACTGCCTTTGTCTTGATCCAATTAACATATACTCAGTTTTATTAACATTTAGGATTAATTTATTGGCTAATAGCCACATGTGAACATTATTTAAATCCTTTTCCAACTTCTCCTGTATCTCGCATGTGGTAGAGCCATTTACAGTAAGATTAGTATCATCAGCAAATAGTGCTGGGACTGAAGAGTCAAGACAATTCGGCAAATCGTTGATGTAGAGCAAAAACAGAAGGGGACCAAGATTTGATCCCTGTGGCACAGCTGTTGTGATTTTCTCGCTTTTTGAAATTGTTACCCCAACTTTGCATACTTGTATTCTATGACTAAGATATGAGGTGAACCAGCGGAGAGCAGTGTTTTTGATACCATAAAATTCTAATTTTTTAATCATTATATCGTGATCAACTGTATCAAAAGCCTTTTTCAGGTCTAAAAAGACAACGCCATTAATTAATCCCTTATCCATATTTACCAACCATTCATTGGTTCTTAATAGAGAAGAGCAAGTAGAGTACCCTTTTCTAAACCCTGATTGATTTGGAGTTAGTATCTGGTTTGTAATAAGGTACTGGTTTAGCTGATCAAATACAATTTTTTCGAAAATTTTAGAAATAGCGGACAAGATAGAAGAGATAGGTCTATAATTGCCACATTCCTCTCGATTTCCAGATTTGACAATTGGACAAACTCTAGCATTTTTCCAGTCACTTCGAAAATTCCCTCTGAAAGGGATATATTAAAAATAAGGTTCAGATAAGGAGTGACAACGACTGCAGAATCCTTTAATAATTTTTGGGGAATTTTGTCAAGACCGGCGGCTTTATTTGATTTAAGTTTCATTTTTTTAAACACAGTGTCATTCTTTATCACAGTGAATTGAAATTCACAATCTACTGGGTTCAGATACTCAGAAAAGTTTCTACTATTGTTAGGCAATTGACTTGACAATTTTGGTCCGATTTCAACAAAGTATTTGTTGAGTTGGTCAGCTATTAATTTTTCATCTTGGATAATATCACCCAGATCATCTTTAATTGTGGTAATAGTGGTCGTTTTAGAACCGGTGTTTCTTTTCCATTGATGACCTGGTTAATATTTTTCCACATCTCTTTAGGATTGTCTTTAACTTGTTCACTTCATTTCGTTTTACTTTATATGCCTGATGAAGGCTTTTAGAGTTGTTTTTAACTGCTTTCTTTTTCAGGTAATCCCACGTGTTCATCTCACATCTAATGTCAGTTGTTAACCATGGAGCATAAGTACTTCTTACCTTTCGAGTTTTAACTGGAGCGTAAATATCTGATAACAATTGAATATGTGTTTGAACTGATCCCATAACAGGTCTGGATCTTTCTGATGCCAAGCCGAGTACCTCAGTAACTGAGAAAGATGGCTATTGAAGCAATTAACATTATAGTTTTTTAGATTTCTGCTTTCAACGATCTTCGGTTTTTCTCTATTTCAATCACACCGCTTTCTTTTACTTTATCAGGGCGGTTAGTTGCGATTATGTAATTAACGATTCTGTGTTGCCTGTTGTGCGCGTGGGATCTACAATCAGTTGCTTCATTTGAAATAACTCAAGGATGTCCATAAGTCTACGAGAATGGGGTTGCAAGACTGAGAGAGAGAGGTCACAGTTTAAGTCACCTGTAATGATTAGTTCTTTACCTTGTTCGTCTAGTAAATGGAAATAATTTTCTAAAGCATCCATAAAGTCGGCCTTGGAATTAGGAGGGTGGTAAATAGATGTAACTAACATTGGTTTAGTTTTATGTTTAACTATCTCAAGACAAACCGCTTCAATATCTTTAGGGACAAATTGAGACATCTCTCTCGCATTCAAGACATCCCTGGTGTAAATAGCCACACCACCTCCCGATCTACATCTATCTTTTCTATAGAGGTTATATCCTTCGATATTAACCTCTTCATCACTGATAGATTCATCTAATCTTGTCTCGTTGATAGTAAATATATCTACTGGTTTATTAATGAGATATGTTCTTAATTGATCAATGTATTTAGGGAGGGAGGTGATATTTAAATGTGCTATTCGAAAGCCTTTTAAAGTCCCAAGTTCGTTTTTGCTTAAGGAGGCATCATTCGAAATCAAGTTATTGGTATCGCCTCAGCGATTTTGTTACCTTGATTATCTTTTCTCGTGAGTATCAACGACACAGTGATATCAGTATTAGGACAATTTGCCAGAATAAAATCACATAGTTCTCCTGTTTCTTTAGTTATTTCTTATGGATTCTTCTTTTGTAAGTCATTCGTGCCGCAGTGTAGAATTACGTGTTTGGGATAAATGGCCAGGGATGGGATGCTGTAGTGCTTCATGTCGCTGAGTTTGGCCCCTGGAAAGCATTTGATTTGTACTTTGGTGTTAGTAGCTTTCGTAATCGAGTGTTGTCGAAGACCTTTTAGTAAAGAATCGCCAGTTACAACAGTAGAACTTTTCACAGGGTTGTGTTGTTTTATGTTTGGTTTATTCAAGCTTTCTGTTTCCTTATTGTGTTCAGATATAATGTCGTTTGTCGCTTCACCAATTTCATTAGCAACCTCGTCCACGTCAATTATTTCGTCTTCTAGGGTTTCGTATTTATTTGAAGTTGATACAGGACCTGGTTTTCGAGATTGCTTTCCATCTTCTCTTTCAATCTGTTTATTTTTAGGGTTGATAATTGGTTTAGATTTAATAACTTGCCATGGGCGTTAAGTTTCGTTGTCGTCTTTTGAATTTAGTGCTTGTCTAAATTCTTCTTTCTGAATTTGAATAATTGTCTTTAGGGACTCTCTTTCCTGCTCGACTTTCTTAATCTTTTGTCTCAGTTCACTGACTTTATTATTTTCATTTGGTTGTTTAGAATTCTTCGACTTCGAAGTTTTGCCTTGATCTCGCCCGGGTATTTTGGCTTTCAAAATTTGCTTTATGTGTCGCCCTGTAGCTATTAAGCTGATTTTTAAAGTCGATGGATGATTTTGGAGTCCTATGGCAAGGTGGTTTAACTGAAAATTCTCTTTCTACAGTCTGAGTGCCCGCATTCTTATAGGATGGACTTTGGGATTGGGTAGAGGGAGCTTTGTCTTGACTTTGAATACATTTGTCCTGATTTGAGTTGACCGTTGCCCATAACATAGCCAGCTCGAGTTTTACCTCTGCCATTTCTATCGATAAATTATGGTCTAGACCAGCAGGTTGATCAGCAGTAACAATTGCTACGAATTGTTGGGGAAGTTTATCGTGAATTAGCCGCATTAGGTCTTTAATTAAGCCCTCCAACCTTGACAGGTCAGCTTCTGTATTATGCATGACTGGAGCTTTCCATGTATTGCTCAACTCATCGTCTTTCCCATGGTCGGCAGGCTTGCTTGATTCATAATACGTATCTTCAACAAGTAATTCTTTCCGACAGGCAGACTCACTCGATTGCTCTGAAGCTTTCGTTGTTTTGTCTAACTCGGTAGCTTCTCCATGATTGGCTAACTCGCTCGATTTGTTCTTATTTTCGTCTTCGACAAGCAACATTTTTAAACGCTCAATCAATATATCCTTTCATCCTGACCTAGATAGGCCCCTTTTCTCAAGCTCTGTACGTAGATCAACTACACGTAATTTGTTTATGGTTTCTATACATAAGCTAGCCATTTTTGTCGGAGCTCAAATATGCACGTCTTGACTGGTTGACTGTTCACCGTTGCACAAGGGTTTCGACTGTTGAGGATATTAAAGAGGTGATCAATTGTGCGGATAAACTTTACTGTGGCCTCTGATCCCTTGAACTGTGGTAGCTTTAGAACATTTGTGCAATATTCAATGGCATCTGCGACACTTGAACTAAGCGATTGAGCAACAACATCAACTTTCATCTTCTGTTGCTGCCATTTAATATGAGCAAACTTCAACTTGTTCCCTAATCGAAGTCCTTCATCTTGAAGCGTTTGAAGTTCAACGATATACTTTCAGCAAATTTTGCCACCATCTTTGTCAACCAAAGTACCATACAAGCCAAGAGTGTTTCTGACCAGCTTCAACATATTGCATACATCTAACAGAACATATAACTTCTTAGTCTTGTCTAGAGGATGAACAAAATAGCATTGAAGATTTTCAATCTTGAGACATGCACCAAGCTGTTGTAACATAGTAAAGTGACATGATGGACCATCACAAATTAGAGACACTACATTGACCCCAACATCTGAAAGCTTCTTGATACAGACTTTCACAAGATTTGCTCGCTCTTTCCCACTTAGACCATCGACAAAAAAATAGCCGCAAGGAACTTTCCAGGAACCATTGATAGCAACTGCCATTAACACAAGAGCATCTTTTGCAACTGGAGATGAATCAATCTCATCAACTCCATTACCAACATCAACATATCCTCTGAACTTTTTACCATCCCATGAGACATAGCCATTTCATCGAGCATAAGAGAGCAGATCACCTCTTGGCCTTTCTTCTGTGCTTCTTCAACCTTAAACTTGGGTGCTTGGTATGTAGGCTCTGTGAACCGAGGCTCGGCAGGAATTTTAGCATACCCATTTTCTCACTTGAACTTGATGAGGAAGTGCTAAGTTGAAAGTTTCCCTGACAAATTCATATGCTTTTGAAGAATAGAACTGTAAGGTTAATGCAAAAGACTTTAGTTCTGGTGAATACTTGCTCCCCTTTCCTGACCTTAAATTCATTCTTTTTAGCAGTGCAACTGGAACACCAGAAAAGTTGTGCTCCAGCATTTCTTCACAAGTCAAGGTTATCAAATTTTTTTCTTGCAGTTGTTTAGTGATAGCCTTCAAGGAATTTATTACTTTGGTCTTCAGTCGACGGGACTTCTGCTGTGACACTTTCAATTTTTTCTGCAACTTAGTGACCTTTTGATTTGCATTTTTAAGCTTTTTTTTTTTCAATTTTCTAGGTGAAACATCATGGTTGTTATTTGGTGATGAGGTGCTCTGTACATCCGGACATGATTGCATTTGATGTACATAATTGCTGTTTTCCCCACAATCAACTGTATGTGGTCGTTTAGCTGGTGGTTTTTGTGGTACATCATTGCTGCTGTCCTCATCATCAACTGGACATGGTCGTTCGTTTAGCTGGTGGTTTTCGATTTTTGATTTCCTATAAAATCCAGCTTTCTATGTCATGTTTTAAAATATCCATGTATTTTGGAAAGGGTTTAGTTGATTTTAAGATAGAGTGGTATTGACTATTGATGCTTTATATAAATCATGAATTTATCATAAAAACTAGCCATTTTAATAAGAATATATGTAATATCCTACTATTTTTGTATTATTTACTTTAAAAACTTGGACCATATATTTTTCCCATTAAATTAAACAAAAAATCTAAAGAAAGACTATAAAAGTTTATTTTTTTTTAAACCTGTTACCTTCTTTAAATGCTTTGGAAAGTTTTTGAAGCTTGTTGGCACTGCATCTTCTCTTAACTTAGCAACCAACCCAGTCCTGTTTATGTATTTCTCTTGGAAATGATCTGAGCAGATTCTGGAATGACTGCTAGGCATCCAATCCTCGCGACATATATTTTTCAACCATTTCGCTTTTTTTCTGGGTTGGTTGTGGAAATCTTTGTAAATGAAACATCAAATATATCCTTAAGCCATTATAATTATAGATTCTTGTATTGTCTAGTTAGTATTCCAGCAAAATATAACAATGTCAATGACCCTAATCTTTATTATTTACAAGATGTACAACACTGTGCCACTTAAAAAAAAAAAACACTTGACTGTAACTTATCGATGAAAATATTAAAAAGTTTTGCTCCATAATGAACAGGACACTTACCATGAAAGGACCGAGGTAGCTTTCGTTTTAATCTTGATTCATCATCTGCACTTCCCTCACTATCACCTCGTAACAGATCTCCCTTAACATTCTTTTTCTGTTTGCTGCAACCGAAACTGCAGCATTGCATACCTAGTTTTCCCATTTCGCTGTTAAGATTAAGAATAAAGCTTTTTCGAAATTTTCATCGTCTCAAATTTGTCTCTAATTGAGTTTTGCACGCTTTTGATGATCAACAAATCATGCAAGATTTTTTGTCGGTAATAATCTGAAAGTATGGAATTATGTCAGCAAATTTCAATCGAAAAAGATATTAGATTGATTTAAAAACTTTGCTGAGATGCAGGTTCACCTACATTTTCAGATCAGTGAGGTTCACTTGTGAAGAAATTTCAATTTACACTATACACAATTTTAGCACAATTCTCCTTTATGTCATTTTCTGTGATCAATAAATAGTAAATTCATATTTATTGGACCTAAACTTTATAGCACTTTTCGAAATACACATCTTTGTATTTACTAAATAGTTAAACTGCTTGTTGTATAGTAAAGTAGACAACTAACAAAGGTGATTGTATGTAATATTGATTATATTGTAATTGTATTGAATGTGTTGGAGATTACTTTCATTCAGCTAACCAAAAGGAAGTTAAGCATTTAATAATAATAAAAGTCTTATTTCATTACCCAAAAATCATCCGTCTGGGTTTACAATGCAGCCTTTAATACATACAATACTATTTAAGTACAAAAGTACTAGCTAAATTTTACTAGAATTAATACATTAATATCAACCAAATTAATTAAAACAAAGCATGCTGTATATGACTAATAAAACTGTTCTCTACTTAATGATGCATTGTCATTTTTCTTGTATAGTAATTTTTTAAAATACATCAAGTGTAAACAGACATCGATTTATAAAAGAGTTTTTAAAACATTCTGTCCTAACATGCTGAAGTAGATAATTATGTCCTTTATTTATGTCCATTATGTCCTACTGGTAAATTAAATGAATTGTTAATTATGAATCTTTTACTCAGTAGGGAATAACAGTACCTTGTTGGACACCTTGAGTTATGAAAATGCACTAGTATTTCAGAGGTTATATTACTGCGGATTGCAGTTGAGTGTTTAATGACGTCATGACATGCAGATACTTCCGGCGGTTGAACGCATGTGTTGTTAAGTGAAATTTCGGATTTAATGTGGCGCCAAAATACACACAGGAAGGTGTGGTCTATTCGCGAACTCAGCGCTTGTTTACACGATGGATAACGTTTATACGGAGTAGAGTATTATAACAAAAATATTAGAGCATTATAACAAATATTATAACAAAGAGTAGAGTATTATAACAAATATTATGAGAGTAGAGTATTATAACAAATATTATAACGAAAATCGTGTAACCCCGATTTTTATTTCAAACGACGATTTATTATCATTAACATTCGAAGGATTTCATGGGTTGGTGCTAAAAGAAGTTCCTCATTTGAAGAAAATTTCTTCGGAAGCCGTGGCGCTTAGAATGACATTTGTGGACGACAATAATTCTGAGGTTGACATTTCCACCAAATATTTTTCGTCACAAATGTTCTCTTTCCTGAATAAAGGAATCATTTCTGTTCGCGTTGCTGTTGCAGAGTCGCCAGTCGCCTTTAGTAATACTTCTGTTTCTGCAGGCAAAGAACGTAAGTCAGACGAGGTTTTTCAAAGAAGGTGCCTGAACTTTATTACAAAATACTACTAACATCAATAACATTGCAAATCCTCAGATTTCTATAATAAACACAACGCCAGAGTACTCACCTACAAGTAAACAAGAATCACCGCGCATTGCATTACCACTAGAAAGATATGCTGAGGTCGTGCAAAATTATTCAGACGAGTTGAAAAGTAATACAAAAGAACTCAAGGATTTCGATTTCAAACTACAGAAAGCGTGCGACCAGAACCGATGACATCTCAATGCATGCGGAAATTGCCATCTCAAACGTAAATTTTCCGTTGAAAATACCCGTAGCAGGATCTCCTCCTTGTATAATGATCTTATTTACAATAAGCGACTTTAAATCTTTTGACAATGACTTTCCAGGCAAGTACAATCAACAATCTTCTGTGTGTATTTTGGCGCCACATTATTAAATTTAGCCTTAGCAACATTCGAAATTTCTCTTAACGACACAAATGTTCAGCCGCCGGAAGTATCTGCATGTCATGACGTCATTAAACACTCAACTGCAATCCGCAGTATATAAAGGTACAAATCATGTTATATTCATTGGGTCTTTAATTATTATTATTGGGTCTTTAATCATTATTTATTGTACAGGGGGGGGGGACTGAGGAGAAACTCTACAGTTATAATATTTTTTTGTTGCCCCCCTCTTAAGACAAGTAAAATTTTAAAGCCTCCCCTCCCCCAACAGGCAAAACAAGAACATAAATTCCCACCTCTAGCTCTTTATCTTTATTTAGAGAAACAAAAACTCTAGCTGTTTATTTTAGAGAAAGAAAAATAGGTAATGGGGACCAATAGACATTCCCATTATAGACTAATTTTTTATCTTAGCAAAAAAGTATATTCCCGGGAAGGGCATACTAAAATGAGTAAAATTCCAAAGTTTGGTTGCAAAATGTTGTAAAATATGTAGAAAATATAGCCTTCCAAAGTTTGCAAATTTTGTATTCTTTTGTATAATTGCAATTTTCACATGCAATACAAAAGTGTACAAAATTTGCAAACTTTGCAAGGCTATATTTTCCGTATTTTGCAACAATTCGCCACCAAACTTTGCAATAATTTACTTATTTTAGTATGCTCTTTCTAGCTGTGGTGATTTATTTGCATCAAGGCCGGATTTTGAGGGAAGTGTGGAGAGGTGCGCACCTCCCCAGAGATCGTTTTGCACCTCCCCTGAGAATTTTCCACCTCTCTTGAAAGGTCATGCACTTCCCCTTGGGAAAGTTTCAATGATGGAACAAAGTGAAAATGTGATGGTTGCTTAGGATCTACACTTTGTGAGGTAAGAAAGTTTTTTCTGTAAAATTGAAACAGTGATAGCCATGTCAAGCACCCTTTTAATGCAATGTTTTGAAAGAAACAGTGTAGCAATTGTAATGAAGGGCAAGATTGGAGTCATACATTCATAATTCATTAATACACTGGTACATATTATGTACACTACATGCATACCTCACCTCGTTGATATTGGCCTGTTCTACAATAAGCCCTAACTTTCCATGGGAGTTGTGAGCTAGACCGCTGTACCTCTCGTAAAATTTTTGTCCACCTCCCCCACTATTTTCACCAAAATCCGGCCTTGATTTGCATCTCTTTGCCTAGTTCTAAAATTAGTCTATAATGGGAATTGTCTATTTACATGAACATGAGAGACTTTTTATTTGACTTCCATTTATGAATATTAAAGTCTATAAATATTGTTATTTGTTGTTAAGTTGTTTTGTGATACATTTTTAATACTACTAATGCCCCCACGAAACGATGTAGTTGTGCGCCATGCGGCCGACATTGATTCTCTCACATGAACGTGTGTTGTTTGGTTGTTTGTACTTTATGTAATAGTCCATATTATGTACTAATCATAAAATGCACTGGTGACTGGTCAAAACTTTATAATATTTCGTATTTTAATAGCTCAAATCAGTATTATATAATATATATGAAACGTATATGAACTCAACACGTTCATAATTTACACATCTAAATTGAAGGAAAAACAGGTGGGCCAAGGGTAGGGCCATACACTGGGCCATGGACTAGGGCCATGTTTTACCTAAGTCTTGGAAGTCATATTTTCTTTGTAAATATTTAGTTTTTACTCATCATTTATCACTGTCATGACAGAAAATATTTCCAAGAGATGAAATCCTTATTCTTACAGGTTTACAGCACAATTATTCATGAGCATTAGGCATATCCATATTATTTTTAAAATCCAAAACAGCATAAATTCGACATCACCACGTCCCTTGATATGTAATGTTAATTCTAGCATGTTCATATAGGTAAAAAATTATATTATACGTGCAATGTCAACCAAAGTTTCTTCCAAAGTTTCTTCCAACCTGGTTCCTCATTATCTTTTCAGTTGTGGTTTCATAATGCATAAAAATAAAATATTTCAACAACCAGTGTAGTCTGTAGATCCTATCATCCTATTAAACACTGGCAGGCTACCAAAGTTTGGTGAATTTAATAGTCACAAAAACTGTTGAAAATCCAATTCATTCTTCCACAATTGGCCCCACAAATAAAACTGTGTAATTTCCTTTAACTCCTTTGATTACGACAGTTATATAGATACAGTACGATGATATATTCTAAAATTTTCACACGAACAAGGTCACTCATAGGCGACGACAACATTTAACTCGCGAACAGTTTCTTGCCAAAACGGTCTGAAATTGAACCAAATCAGTGAACATTAATAATATATCAATCTCCTCCGCATATTACAACTCAAATTTCGAAAATGTCATCGCCCAGCGCCCCACAAATTAAAAATATTTCACTCAAATAGCTTGACAACACTCCTTGTATTAATTGTGTAAACGTTCTCTGGTTAAAAAAGATTTATTTATTAACAAGCTTTCGACTGCCAGTCTGCAGTCTTCGACGGGCAGATTTATAATGTGCTAGTGATATAAGATATGATACAGAGTGAATAGTGCTATACAAGAGCGGTTTACAATTACATTTACTGACAAAAGACAATTACTGACAGTTCCGTTTTTTTGCTCAAAAAACTTTAAATTCTACACAATATATTTACGTAGGCGGAACTGTCAGTAATTGTCTTTTGTCAGTAAATGTAATTGTAAACCGCTCTTGTATAGCACTATTCACTCTGTATCATATCTTATATCACTAGCACATTATAAATCTACCCGTCGAAGACTGCAGACTGGCAGTCGAAAGCTTGTTAATAAATAAATCTTTTTTAACCAGAGAACGTTTACACAATTAATTATGAATCCTGGTTTCGCTTCCAACATTTTTAAAACTCCTTGTATTGGCAGCCATTGTGGTCCCTTCAAAATGGCGGCCGAATTCCAAAGTTGGCTTCATTTCCTATAGGTAAGGAAGCTCTATCCAGGTTCTATATTTCTAGATCAGTGAGGTGGACAGCTTGGTCTCCTGCAGGACTTGTTGCTTCATCTCTTGAAGGGTTTTCGTCTGCATTAGATGCCACTGGTGGAGCTTTTCTTGAAGGATTTTATTGGTGACCTGGACAACTTTCACAACTGATTGTGAAGGGACTATCAAGGAACCATAACTCTTCAGGGAAATTAACTTGTTTGGACTGTTGGGCGATGTGCGAGTGTAGGAACAGTGATCTGGAACTTGGTTGCTGTCTTCGGCGACCAAGGCATCAAGACATTCAACACATTTCATGGGAACTGTCGAGCAATTGCAGGATTCTCTTGTTGGGTTCCAGCTCTTTCTCTGGTTTCTCTGTGACATTGGTGCAGTTGCCTGTTGTTGGTGCTGTTATGAAATTCTTTTGTAGCAGCTGTGTGTAATGCCCATTAAAATTGTAAAGCAGTTGGGTTGTTATTCCATCCTAATCAACTTCTGATTTTGCTAAAGTACATTTCTATTTGATCCTGCGAAGAAGCGGTAAGTGAGAACATAGTTAAACTTATTGTAGTACCTTTCTAGTAGTCTTCTAGCTAATGCAATGATCGATCTTGATGACACTGCAAATACCAAAATAAATGTTTTTCTGGGACCATTCACCAATTTCTTACCCTCTTGATCTTACAGTTGTTGAAGGTAGCTATTAATCTCATTAAGGTACTCCTCCAAGTGATCAATGTTTTCCAATGTTATTGGACTCTTGTAATGCCTTCCAAACTTGCTTCTTGAATTTTATGTACCAGCGGTTTCAAGTATAAGTCAATATGTGAGGCACATACTATGATAACATCATTATTAGATTATTCAAATTCCAATTTTGAAACCTATGTCAAAAATGCTCAATCAGAATTTGCGGCTTTCCAACCTGTTACTGTCAGTCATGTCTCTCATCTTTTGCATGGACTTTCCAACAATAAAGCCACTGGCATCGATAAAATCTCTTCCAAAATTATTAAATTAGCTGCACCTGTTATCTCAGATTCACTGACACTTATTTTCAATCAGGCTATTACTTTATCTTCTTTTCCTGATGAATGGAAGGTTGCTAGAGTGATGCCCCTATATAAAAATGGCCAGCGTAGTATTCCTGGAAACTACAGACCAATATCAGTTTTACCGGCCATTAATAAAATTATGGAACGGATATTGTATGATCAACTGTATAACTATTTAACAAAATTTGAGCTTCTCAGTGATTCCCAATTTGGATTTCGAAAATTTCACTCTACAGCTAGTGCACTACTAGACTGTACTAATGATTGGTATGTAAATCTAGACAGAAAAATGTTTAACCTAGTAGTTTTAATTGATTTGAAGAAAGCCTTTGATACTGTTGATCATCAAATTCTGCTGAACAAATTAGAGCTCTATGGAATAAAAGGACAAACTCTAACTTTGCTCAAATCCTATCTCACAAACAGAAACCAGAAGTGCCAAATAAAAAACTCATTTTCATCTGAGCGCTTGATTAAATGTGGTGTACCACAAGCTCTATACTAGGGCCATTATTCTTTTTGTTGTACATCAATGATTTGCCACATTGTCTAAACAAAACAAAACCGCGGTTGTTTGCTGATGACACAAATTTGACTGCTTCAGCAAATTGTATGACTGACCTAGAGACTGCAGTAAATTCTGATTTAGAGAATCTTAGAAAATTGTTAATAGCCAATAAACTTAGCCTCAATGTAGCTAAGACAGAGTTTATGTTGATTGGCTCTAAACCTATGATCAAAAATATTTCTGATTCTTGCCCAAATGTTTACATTGAAAATATACAAATTAAACAAGTTCATGAATGCAAAACTCTAGGAGTAACAATTGACCAGCATTTATCTTGGAAAAGTAATACCGAAAATATTTGCAAAAAAGTTACAGCAGGAATCTCTGCTATTCGTCGGAACAAACCATTTGTTGATCAAGATACACTTATTTTGATATATAACACTATTGTTCGTCCATACTTTGACTACTGCTGTGAAGTATGGGATGTATTTGGCGAAACTCAATCAAAACGACTGCAAAAACTGCAAAATAGAGCTGCAAGAATTATTCTGAATATAAGCAATGACGTAGATTATACGATTGCGTTACGTACTTTGGGCTGGGAGCCACTCCAAACTGAAAGGAAGAAAACTAAAGCAAGAATGATGTATAAGTTATTAAACAAAATGGGCCCAAAATCACTCACAAATCTATTTTCGTTTAAGAGTGAGAAAACTAATTACCACCTTCGGGATGTCTCAAGTGGTCTTTATTTACCGAAACCACGTACAAATAGCATGAAAAATAGTTTAATGTACGACGGAGCAAACATTTGGAATTCTATACCAAAAGAAATTAGGGAAAGCAAGCACTTTCTTCCTTTCGAAATAAAATCGCTGCTCACATTAGTGCTTGGTAACCTTTTTAAATATAAGTTACCTGTAAATAGCTGAAAACATTTGTTATATCTTTTAAATTTATATATTACTGTAATAGCTTAGCTTATCCTTATCATATTCTGCATGTAAAATAATTTTCTGGCACACGCCCCCCGTGGAAATCAGCTACGGTTGACGGGGTCAGCGTGGATAAATAAAGTTCTACTACTACTACTACTAACAACAATGCCAATGGCGACATTTGTTTGTCAAAAATACTACGCACAAAGTTAATGGTGATTTTCAGCTTTATTAAAGCAAAAAGAACATTGAAAAAGCAACAAATGCACAGCCCATCGTTTTCTGGTTCAAAATATATAAAAATGATGCTTTGAAAATCGCTTAAAGTGAAATTATAGGGTTCCAACTAGGCATATACTACGAGAACAACAATGGCGACATTTTTTAGTCAAAAATACTACGCACGAAGTTAATGGTGATTTTCAGCTTCATTGAAGCAAAAAGAACATTGAAAAAGCAATAAGTGCACAGCCCATTGTTTTCTGGTTCAAAATATATAAAAATGATGCTTTGAAAATCGCTAAAAGTGAAGTTATGGGGTTCCTACTATGCGCATACTACAAGAACAACAATGGTGACATTTTTTAGTCAAAAATACTACGCACAAAATTAATGGTGATTTTCAGCTTCACTAAAGCAAAAAAAAGTTGGAAAAAGCGATAAATGCACAGCCCGTATTATTTTCCTTTAAACCATATAAAATGTCTTGTAATTTGCTAAAATTATAGTTACATGTTACAAAGTGAGGGTATAGACGTACGCCATCAATTTTGTAGTCACTGTTAAAAAAGGTTGTTTATGCTGGGCTCACACATCACACGTGGTTGTAACTGCTCTAATGCACCCTCGATTCATTTTAGATGATAATCGCATGTTTTAAATGGCAATTTGTAGCTTCATTCTCAAGTTATAGGATTCCCAGCAACTACCTAATTTTACGTGCGTCATTTTTTATTACATGCTTCGACAAAACTGGAATTAACTGACCTATATATAGAACTAAAATTAAAAATGAAAACGTACTTACCTTGACAATAACTCTGTCTTAAAGGTAAACTAAAAATGTAATCTAATGATTCTTTTGTAGCAGCTGTGTGTAATGCCCATTTAAATTGTAAAGCAGTTGGGTTGTTATTCCATCCTAATCAACTTCTGATTTTGCTAAAGTACATTTCTATTTGATCCTGCGAGAAGCGATAACATAGTTAAACTTATTGTAGTACCTTTCTAGTAGTCTTCTAGCTAGTGCAATGATCGATCTTCATGACACTGCAAATACCAAAATAAATGTTTTTCTGGGACCATTCACCAATTTCTTACCCTCTTGATCTTACAGTTGTTGAAGGTAGCTGTTAATCTCATTAAGGTACTCCTCCAAGTGATCAATGTTTTCCAATGTTATTGGACTCTTGTAATGCCTTCCAAACTTGCTTCTTGAATTTTATGTACCAGCGGTTTCAAGTATAAGTCAATATGTGAGTATTGTTTTATAAATAAAGGCACATACTATGAGAACAACAATGCCAATGGCGACATTTGTTTGTCAAAAATACTACGCACAAAGTTAATGGTGATTTTCAGCTTTATTAAAGCAAAAAGAACATTGAAAAAGCAACAAATGCACAGCCCATCGTTTTCTGGTTCAAAATATATAAAAATGATGCTTTGAAAATCGCTTAAAGTGAAATTATAGGGTTCCAACTAGGCACATACTACGAGAACAACAATGGCGACATTTTTTAGTCAAAAATACTACGCACGAAGTTAATGGTGATTTTCAGCTTCATTGAAGCAAAAAGAACATTGAAAAAGCAATAAGTGCACAGCCCATTGTTTTCTGGTTCAAAATATATAAAAATGATGCTTTGAAAATCACTAAAAGTGAAGTTATGGGGTTCCTACTATGCGCACACTACAAGAACAACAATGGTGACATTTTTTAGTCAAAAATACTACGCACAAAATTAATGGTGATTTTCAGCTTCACTAAAGCGAAAAAAAGTTGGAAAAAGCGATAAATGCACAGCCCGTATTATTTTCCTTTAAACCATATAAAATGTCTTGTAATTTGCTAAAATTATAGTTACATGTTACAAAGTGAGGGTATAGACGTATGCCATCAATTTTGTAGTCACTGTGAAAAAAGCTTGTTTATGCTGGGCTCACACATCACACGTAGTTGTAACTGCTCTAATGCACCCTCGATTCATTTTAGATGATAATCGCATGTTTTAAATGGCAATTTGTAGCTTCATTCTCAAGTTATAGGGTTCCCAGCAACTACCTAATTTTACGTGCGTCATTTTTTATTAATGCTTCGACAAAACTGGAATTAACTGACCTATATATAGAACTAAAATTAAAAATGAAAACGTACTTACCTTGACAATAACTCTGTCTTAAAGGTAAACTAAAAATGTAATATTTAAATGACTCTCTATCCACAAAATAAACAAAAATAACGCAGGATTCGCATCGTACTTTTCCGAAAAAAAAGACCACGGTTGCATGGCAACCCCATGCATTGACGTGCTTAAAGTCGTATCACGGATGGCACGTAGCATCATAGGCGCTTTCGCTTGCGTTTCCAGTCCCTGTCTTCTGGATTGTCTATGCTGGCAGTAACCATGGTGGTCGTGATTATTAATATTCTGTTTTTTCTTTCTTAGGTGGACAGGATGGTGGAGGGGTGTTGAAGATTCTTCGTTTTACTGGAGGTTTTCTTGGTGGAACATTCTCAGTGGACTGAAAATGAGGAGGGAGTTCAAATATAGATGGGACTGCATCAGGTTTAAGATACTTTTTGATTGGTGTTAGGACTTTCTACACTTCCTTGTTAATATCTAGTGCTGCCAATTCACTTGTATTTGTGATGTAGTCTTCTGGTTTAAAGTGTTTTTCACAAAACACAGAATGGCTTGTTGGTTTCCAGTTTGCTCTTTTTGTGGCAACTGTCCAATTTTGGAGAAGTACAGCATTCTTTAATAGTAAATCTGAAACAGGACACCTACTGTATTATTCTATTTGACAAATTATTGTTGTATATTTTCTTTTCATTTACACAGAATGTACAATATCTGATTTATACTTGTGTACATGTTAGGTCACAATGTAACCCATTTACTTAGTCTAATGCAATATAGTGTACAGTGTACTTAGCCAATTGTTTATAGACCCTGAAAATGTGATGGTGGCCCCTGGTGGACTTTACTCCCTGAGTTTATCAAGCTATCTTCCTACGTTCATGTTCTCTACTTAAAAAGAGGAGGCAGCCCCCTGAAAATGTGATGGTGGCTCCTGGCACACTTTACCCCCTTAAGTTTATCAAGCTAGGTTCCTGTGCTCCTGCTCTCTACTTAAAAAATCAATATAGTCTCCTGGTATTCAGTATTCTTGGTGTATCATTATATTAAAAAATTGTCAAGAAAGTTTTTATTCCATGTCAGGTTATTTGTATATTTAGTAGTTTTATTTTGAATCATTTTACATTGGGCTATTCCAATTATTATCCGCACCCCCCTGTTGAGGAACCCCATTTCTCACGTCGGTTACTCCCAAGGAATTTCTGCAAATTTTCATGTAAAATTTACCCCTTCACATGAAATTTCCTTGTAAAAATTACCCTTGTTGTACATGGTATTTCCATTTTAAATTAGGCCTTCCCCATGGAATTTCTATTTAAAATTTGGCCCTGTCCATGGATTTCCATGTGAAAATTACCCCTCCCTATGGAATTTCCATCATGGGACATTTACTCCCAGAAATTTCCCTCTAACATATGTCCTGTCATGGAATCTCCATCCCATGAAATTTACCCCTTCCTGTTAAAATTTCATGTAAGAATTACTCCTCCCCTTGGAATTCCAAAGCCTGGATGCCCCCTTCCTTAGTGGACAGGCATATTTTTCAAGCTTGTCCAGTGTGGACATACACTCAGAGTAACATCACAAACATCATATTCACCTGAGTACATTGCATCAACACAGAAAATATCATGATCACTAGATTACATTGGTATTGAAGGAACTAGATTCTGTTGTGAAAATATATCACATACTCGAACCGATCTGACTGCATAGCTCAGTTGGCAGAGCATTAGGCTAGTATTCCAAAGGTCTAGGTTTGATTCCCAACGTGAACTAGCATATTTTTCAAGCTTGTCCGGTGTGGATATACACTCAGAGTAATGTCACAAGCATCATATTCACCTGAGTACATTGCATCAATACAGCAAATATCATTTGCTATAAAGTTGACATGTATACTTTTATATATGTGATTTGTTTGAAATGCATATAATAGCAGTACCAGGAGGGAGCCGATGTTATCTAGTGCTTCGATAAGGTTGGTTGTACATGACTTTCCTGTGAAAAACCCATGTTGACTACTGTGGACTAGCTGGTGGAGATGGCATTTAATGTTGTTAAGTATGCATCGTTCTAAGACTTTGGACACATGATGTTCTGTTTTTCCAACAACTGGTATTTAGCCAGGGCATACATTGGCAAAGCTATGGATGCTACAGTAGGTCTTAGTGGAACATTAGGTTTATGGATCTTAGGTAAACCATAAAATTTTGGACAAACAGTAGCTGAAGGTCTCAAACTGTTATGAAGTGTTTGAGACAAAATACCTGCCTTTTTAAAACAGATAGTTTGGAACATATTTTACGTTAAATGTTAGCTGTAGGGTCTCTTTTAAGCTCTATAAGTTGAAGTGTTTAAAAGAGCCAATATTTTATTATTATATTCTAGACTATCTAAAATAACTGTAGCATTACCCTAATCAGCCTTTAAAATATGTATTTACTTATTTGCTCTTAAGTTTCTCAATGCATCCTTATTCTTGGTTAAATTCGAAGCTGGGTAGTGGCACATTGTAGAACCTCAGTGGTTTAGATGCAGATGTTACTAGCTGCATTGTTCGTCATGTGGTATAACTTTGGTTCCAAACGTTGTACAAATTCTTCTTTAGGAAGAAAACAGGGTACCACAGCGAAATTCAATCCAAGAGCCAACACATCTTCAACCGACGTAAGTCTTCTAGCACTCATATTGATAACAGTGTGTTGTAGTGGATGACTGGCCAAATCTTCTTGTCTGCGATGCGTCTGACCAAAGGAAGTCAATTTTGTGAATTTGGCATTCTGAGTGGAATATCCTTTGTTGAACGTTTTCATAGAAGACGCAGAGATAATTCTTTTAGCTGTTGCATAGTGTTCTTCATTTAAAGTCATCCACAGTTCTTCATTCAAAGATGAAATACGTTCATCCACTCTGCATAACTGTCTACGAGTCCAACAATCATGGAATAATTAATCGGGACAATCACTGTAAAAGTGTCAATCAAACAGGATCGTAATATCTATAAATAGAAAGCTATTAAAAGCAGCTTTAAAATATTATCGCAGGACGTATACAATCATACTTAAACACTACAACTCCCCTCCCCCACCTTACAATGTTGGTTTCCTGTAGTATGTCTCATCGAGAAATTTGTAAGGGACCGGTCATTATTTATGGTGGGGGGTGGCACCGAAGAGAAAAGGGTTGGGTAAACTAAATTTTGAGTAAGTAAAAGGTTGGGTAAATGAAAAACAAAACAACTCAAGGGTTGGGTAATAAAAAATTATTGTCATTTCCAAAGCATGACTCACTGAAGTATTGGGGACTAAAAAGCAATGGCAACAGTAGGCCCTACTACTCTGGGGCGATAACGAGATAAGCAATTTTAGGTATGTGATTTAAGCAAAATCTGCTATTTTTAAGCAATGTGTGTTTGAGCGATATGAAAGAAAACAATTAAAATTTTAGGGAATGCTGTTTTAGGTGTTTAGAGGTAATTTCAGGAATATACAACTATATCCCTGATGACTCCAGTGGAATTACCATTAACTTATCCCAAGCATCCAAACATGAGTGTTCCCACAAATACACATGTGTGCAGTGTATGAAGCAAAATATACAATTTGACAAGAAAAGTTGAAGTCTGCTTGAGGGGGTTCTGGTAACAAACAATACACTGTATGCGCATGACGATCAAGTGTTTAAAGGGTAAATAAGCTAAATATTCATGACTTTTTTCATCCATTGTCTATTTCGAAGCCATTGAGATATTATTAAATTCATGACACAACTATAATACATGACAACATCATATGCAATTGCAAACAATTTTCAAA